>JAFISB010000074.1:0-175633 GCA_022560015.1 Diplodia mutila | reverse complement strand
GGGGGGGGGGGCCGGGGGGGGGGGGGGGGGGGGGGGGGGGGGGGGGGGGGGGGGGGGGGGGGGGGGGGGGGGGGGGGGGGGGGGGGGGGGGGGGGCGGCTCGCCTCGTGGGTGACACACTGCGTCCGTGCTGCGATGCCGGCGCTGTTCCTGGGTGGTGGGTGCCTGGCCCAGCAAATGCCGGCAGAGGCTGCCCTCACATGCATATGTAAGTCCTGCCGCCATCCCCGCCTCCGCCTTCGCCATTCACGCGCCCACCACGACACCAAGTACCTAGATCATGGCACGAGGCCCGCTGACTGATGACTGATGACTGATGACCGTCGCTGCCCATGCAGAAGCGCACACGCCACGGGAACACCACGAAGCAAAAGAATGCGTTATCCGACAGCTGTTGCTGCATACGCCCCGTATCCGACGTGCAGCCTCGCCCGCATCCGCCCACCAGGGCGTAAAACACCATGACGTCCCCGGCAGCCTTCAACCTTCATTCCACTCCCACCCACCCTTCCATTTTGGAACAAAGGCAATAACCCACAACCATGCCCTTCCTCCACCTCGGCTACAAGCGTCTGCACTATACCGACTACCCGCCCGCCGACGCCAGCCCGCGTGAGACCATCATCCTGCACCACGGCCTCGGCTCGTCGCAGAACTTCTACGCTCCCGTCGTCCCCGCCCTGACCGCCGCCGGCCTGCGCGTCGTGACCTTCGACGCCACCGGCGCCGGCCGCTCGCCCTACACCCAGGTCGAGCAGTCCGTCGCCACCCTCGCCTCGGACGTGCTCGCCGTGCTGGACGCCCTCTCCATCCCCAAGGCCATCGTCGCCGGCCACTCCATGGGCGGCATGGTGGCCGCCCACCTGGCCGCCACCGCCTCGACCCGCGTCGTCGCCGCCGTGCTGATCGGCCCCGTCTACCCCTCGCCCGCCGTCTCCGACATCTTCGCCAAGCGCATCGAGACGGTCGAGCGCGAGGGCATGGAGCCCATGGCCAACTCCATCCCCGCCGGCGCCACGGCCAAGAAGGCGTCGCCCGTCGCCCGCGCCCTGGTGCGCGAGCTGCTGCTGGCCCAGGACCCCTGGGGCTACGTCTCCAACTGCCGCGTCATCGCCAACGCGGTGCGGCCCGCCTACGAGGACGTCGCCGTGCCCGTGCTGCTGCTGGCCGGCGACGAGGACAAGTCGGCCCCGCTCGACATGTGCAAGAAGCAGTTCGAGGAGCTCGGCACCGACGAGAAGCGCCTCGAGGTCCTGCCGGGCGTCGGCCACTGGCACTGCATCGAGGACCCCGATGCCGTGAGCGCCAAGATTGTCGACTTTTACCGCCAGATTCAATGAGTGATGATGTATCAAAAGCACTATCACCGAAGGTTTTGGACGAGGAGAAGGATTCGCTGTATACCTTGCTATTCGGCTATTCTAAGTCTGTACCAGGTTAAGTACTTTTGGTGGTGCATGATGAAAAGAAGAAAATAGTATTCAAAAGTGGAAAAAGGGGGGGGCAGAAATAGAGAAGACGAAGAAGAAAATGGACCAGAAAGCCAAAAGTGAACACGCGACTTTTTTTTTAAAAAAAATAACAGGGAGAGGATTAACAACAAACAAAACGCACGCCTTCTTTACGCCCGCTTCCCTTCTACATGATATCCAACACCCCCGGCGTCTAAACATGTTTTGGGTTTCCTTGCGCTTGAATGAGTTGCTTGCTTTCATCATGATCATTTGCCCCCCAATCTCGCCACCACCGAATTTCCCAAATACGCGCCATCCAGTACTTCCGAAATGCAACGAAGAGCCACCCGCGCGCGCATGCATTTTGAAAATCAACCAACTTGCCTTCGCAATCCCACCGCAGAGAATCGCTTCCCCCCAGATGCGCCATGCTAGAAAGATGAGTTGCAAGCTCTCTAATGCCGATGGGGGAAAAAACGCAATGCTAAGAAACAGAAAAGGAAAATCGAAAAGCCCCCCTTCCTGACGCTGCCGTTGGGTGTATAAAGTGAAGAAAAGTGGGCGGGGAAAAAAAAACAGAGCGGAAGACCAGGAAGACCAGGAAGACCAGGAAGACCAGGAAGACCAGGAAGACAAGGTTTGCAGCGTCACAAGCCGGTTCCCATCCTGGCCATTCGTGTCGATCGTTGCTTCTTCGTGGGGGTATCTTTTTCCCATTATAACATCATCCACGACTCCGCACCCGATGACCGACCATCGAAGAAGCTGAAATGAAAATTTGGAAAATAAGCTTTTCGGTCCAAAACCACGGTACGCCGTGTTCCTCATCCTAGTGGCTGGAAAGGTGGCTGCTGGAGCCGGAAAATATAGACAAGACTTGACTGCCATTTCGTCGTTATTACATGCGGCATGCGCCAAGGAAGAAAAGAAACCTCAACCCCTCAGCTCGCGAGCTACTTCGTCCTTTCGCCGTCAGTCTGATTTTGCTTAGCTTCGGACAAACGGATCTCAGTCAACGATTCACGAGACATGGCAGGCCTGGGGGAAGACTGGCTACTGGCAGGCCGCTTGACTATCGTAGAAGCCGACGATGCTGTGGAAGATGACGACGACACCGGTTGCCCGTTCTCGGCTTTCTGGAGCTCCACCGAGTTGTTCTGCTCGGCAGGTTGTCGGCTGTCGCCAGTAAGGGCAGGGCTGGTGTTCTCTTCGCGGGGCGATTGCGATCGCACTGTGGCCTCTTGAAGCACACTTTGCGCAAGCTCGGTGGCCTCTTGCTGGAGGTTGGGAATCTGCTTTGGCGACTGCGAAAGGTACGACTCGAGAAGAGCCTTGAGCGTCGCCGCGCGGACGGGCTTTGCAAGATAGTTGTTCATGCCCACCTCCAGACACTTCTCCTTGTCCCCGCTGATTGCGCTGGCTGTCATGGCTATGATGAGGATTTCACGCACAAGCGGCTCCTGATGCCGCCGGATCTCTTTGGTTGCATCGTAGCCGTCCAGGACGGGCATCTGCACATCCATGAGCACGAGATGATACGGGTCATTCTCCGCCATCGCCTTCTCCAGTGCCTCGATTGTCTTCTTGCCGTCGCCGAACGCCTCACATCGAAAGCCGAGTTTCTTGACAAAGGATATGGCAATGCGTTGGTTGATCGCGTTGTCTTCAGCGATGGCTACCCTGATTTGTTCTCGAGGGAGCTTGGGGAGACTCCTGTGCGACGAAGGCGTACCCATCCCATCCGACGATGTCTCCTCTCCGTTCTCCTCCTTTGCCGGCGGGGGTGAGGACGAGTCAACCGCGTCCTTCTTAGATACCTTCTCGAACTTGAGCGAGAACGAAACCGTTGTTCCGTTTCCAGGGGTGCTGTTCAGCCAGATCTTGCCGCCCATTGTCGTCTCAATGATGGCCTTGACGATGCTGAGACCGAGGCCAGTGCCCTGATAGCTTCTGTTGCTCGCGTCCTCGACTTGCGAGAAAGGCAGGAAAAGCTTCTTCTGCTGCTCCTCTGATATTCCAATGCCGGTGTCGGAAACGCTGAAGTTGACGTTAAGGTACCGCTCATCCTCCGAGATGGTCCTGGCTTCCACGGTAACTGTGCCCTTGGAGGTGAACTTGTAACTGTTGGAAAGCAGGTTCATGAAGATCTGGTGGAGCCTGACCGGGTCACCCAGCACGAAGAGCTCGGGGTTGATGTCAAGACGAACCACTGTCTCCAGACCGCGCTCCAGGTTGGTGAACGACAAAGCCCTCACCACCTCGCTGATGGTCTCAGTGAGAGACACGGGCACTGTGATTAGCTTCATCTTTCCGGCATCGAGCTTGCTGAAGTCAAGGAGGTCGTTGATGACGGAGAGCAGCGTGTCGGCACAGACACGGATGCTGTTGGCATAGCCTTCCTGCTCCGAGTTTAGACTGCTGCCCTTCAGCAGCTCGCTCATGCCGATGACGCCGTTGAGGGGGGTGCGGAGTTCGTGGGAGACGTTTGCAAGGAAGAGAGACTTGGCTTTCGCGGCTTCTTCCTTCATCTTCATGTTCTGGATGGCGACTGCTTCGGCTTCCTTTGCCTTGAGCTCCGCAGCCCGCGCTTGAGCAAGCGATTGCTTCTGCATCTCGAGCATCGCCACGTTGCTGGCGCTAACTTCGCGGACCTTCTTGAACAGTAGAGCGTTTGCAAGCGACACCGACACGGAATTGACCAGCAGACGCAGAACGGTCAGGTTGCGCTCCGAGAACTGATTGGGAGCGCCTTCGCAGTAGATGGATCCGAGCAGATGGTTGTCTCCGTGGAGGATGGGAATCGCGATTACTGCTCGCCCGTCCGGATTGCGCCGGCGGTAGGCATCGGTGACATTCGAAAAGCGCTCGTCCTCAAGCAGATTCTGCACAAAGACGATTTCCCTGAATCGAAGAACGTACAGAGTCACCTGCCTGGCGACCTGGTCTTCAACCGATTCCAGCGTCTGGCCGCCTGGGTACTTGGTCACGCCATCGGGTCCGCCAGTGGCCGCAATGCTCCAGCCGAGCTTGTCGTCTTCGGTGACGATGGCTGCCAACTCAGCACCGGTGGACTCGAGGATGATCTCGGTCATCTTGGCCAAGAGGTTGTCGACTTGCAACTCAGACGCGAGCACTTGACTGGACTCAAGGATGCCCGTCAAGTCAATCACGTCCAAGCCGACGGCAGAGAAGCCTCCGGGTAGGTCGCCATGAGTGTCGGTCCTTCGGATCGCTTGTGGGTTGGGCGTCGGGGCAAGCCATGCCTCAGTCCTGTCCGCCGACGTTTCTGGCGCAATTTGGCCGGCATGCTTCTCCAGTTTGTACGCCGTGTTCCCCGTGTCGACAATGTCTGTTTGGCAGGCAACGTCAACGGTGTCGATCCCCCCTTCGCTGTTCAACAGCCATTCAAACTTGTGACCCACATGTTCGAGGACCCCAACAGCTCCGATGTTGGAATAACAGCGAAGACTGTCGGAGAGAAGGCGCTTCGCTGGCCTGCGAGCGCCGCGTCTCACCAGGAAGGCTGCGTACAGCTCGTATGCGAGCCCCTGATCGAGCATGTACCCATCTAGATCGGCAAAGTCCAGTGATTCTTCATACCATTTCGACGCATGTGCATAGTCACGCACAAGGTCGTGGTATTCGGCGTCGAGAATGGCAAGGTAAAGCCGGAAATTGACGTCGTTATAGTTCGCCGCGACCCGGATCTTTTCGGTGAAGGATACGATGCGTTGCTGAAGGGATTCCCGGTCTTCCCGTTCAGGGTCTTCTCGACATGCGGCAATGTAGGAAAGGGAGAGATGGAAGAGATTGGAGTAGTAGATGCGCATGCACCAGCAGCCCTCCATCATCGGCAGCAGCGTCTCGCCCAGGGCCATTGCCGCCTCGATATGGCCGTAGCGGTACAAGCTGTTCAGCATGTAGCTATAATAGATGGTCTTGGGCCGCTTGGGATTCGACGCCCGCTTCTCCACGAAGGCAAGGTATTCGGATGTCTTGTGATGGTCATCGCTGTGCACCTGCTTGGGATCCTTGGTCAACGTTTTGCCTTGGAGAGCCCGGGCGTACTGGCGCGCTGAAATGAGGAACACGCCGCCGCGAAGGTCCTCCTGCCAGTTGGCAAAGTCGCCGGGTGATTCGTTGATCCACGCCTCGACCTCGGAGATGGGGTGGCCCGACCAGATCCTGAAACAGGCGTTGATGCCCATGTTCAGGATAGAAAGGATGCGATCAGCCGAGATCATGGTCGCGTTCAGGGCGCGGTCGAGGATGGGAAGCTGGTCCCTGACGTGGGTTTGCAGGTGGCCCAAGAACAAGGCGTGTAATGTTTCGCCGCGGCCGATGGTGTACATGTCCTCGTGGAATATGGAGAAGAGCTTTTTGGCGATTTCACCGATCTCGATGCCGAACTTGGTCATGCCGAAGCGACCGGCTGCTATGCTGGCAAGGTGGACGTAGCCGAGGGCGGCCTGGGGAAAGTTGCCTCGGGTCTGGTGCAGATCCACCATGATCATGCTCATCTGGTAGAACAACCTCGAATCAGTCCAGAAGGCGGCACTCGCCATTTCCACGAGCACGGCTCCCATTGCAAGAAGCTTGTGGTCCGAAGTCAACGGTCTTGAGAGAAGCTGTATTCTGTCGCACTGTTGTAAGGCCGCGCACATGACCTGGAACTGCTTGTCGCACTCCTCCCACGACTTTTCCTCCACCCGGAGACCCAGCTCCGTCAAGCATTGCCTGAGGGCCTCAAACGCGGCGAACGAGTCGCCGCGCATGGCAAAGATGCGTGACTGCAGGACCCAGCTGGGCGCCTTGTCCACTGGCGACTTAGCATTGGCAAAAATGGTCTGGCAGAGGCCGAGCGCTGGTTCGAAGAAGCCCTGGTACCAATAGCATTCCGCCGAACGGGTGTAGATGTTCAGCGTCTCTCGATAGTCGACATCCTCGACCGACTCGTCCCACGGATTGTCTTGGAGAAGGTTGAAGCATCGCGTGTAGTAAAAAAGCCCGGTGGAGCGTGCTCCAGCGTCGCAAGCATTCTCCGCGGCTTGTTGGAGAGCGTTCCTGTACAGCGCACGAATGCTGACGCGCCCTCTGATCAGCTCCGAGGCGCACGCCACGTGCCGTGCTCTCGTGAATAGGGATTTGGAGCTCGTTGTGGTGTTATCCTGGTACGCTTGCTCGATCATGGTCTTGGAAATGGCAAAGTGCATCTCATTCTGGTTGAAATTTTCGCTTTCGATGAGCAGTTGGGAAGCCTGCATGTACCTGTCGTGCGCGAAGCGGAAGCGGTCCTCATCATCTCCAGACATGACGAGATATGCAGCAATCGCTCCTTCAATCCCATCAACCGCATCCTCGTCGGTAACGGGAAGGCCTTCGGCATTGGCAGCGTGTTTACCCTGCATCAGCTGTTTGACAATGTTGAACGAGAAGGTGCTGCCGATCAGAGAGGCCCAGGCAAGGAGGTAGCGAGTGACTTTGGGCAGCTCCTGCAGGCGCTTCACAATAAAGTCGTTGTTCATGCGCGAGCCGTAGGCGGTCGACTTGAATTCGGCAAACACCTTGTCGAGGTCAAAATGCCAGGCAGAGTCTCGCCACGAGTAATACAGGCACTTCTTGCGATAGCAGGTATCCAGCATCTCGCGCACGAAAAAGGGGCTCCCTCCCGTCTTCTCCTGGATGGTAGCGACCAACGGGAGACAATACTCGGGATCCCGGTGGAGCGTCTCGGCGACAAAGTTTGCCGTGTCTATCTCGGAGAAAGGCTGCAGTACAATCCTTGTGTTGCTGATGAGGATTAGAGCTGCAGACATTGGGGACTGACCGTGCACTTACTTGGTCGCGTTGTCGAGCAGGGCCTTGATGCCTGCAGTGAGCTTGTCCTCTTCTCGGTATGTGAGGATCATGACAAGCGGCAGCCTGTTGTGGACGATGGCTTGGATCAGCTCCAGGCTCTCGTCGTCGGCAAACTGAAGATCGTCGATGCAGAAGCAGATGGACTGCTGCCGGGCCAGCATGCGCAGGACGTCGATGAAGGTGCTCACCACGCGCGATGCGTTGCGGCCGGTGATGGCGCTCGAGAAGGAGTGGTGTTGGTGGGCAATGTCGGGGGGCGTGGCCTTGGCGATGTTCCCCAGCAGCCACTCGGGCAGATCGAGGTAGGTGTGCAGGATGGGCCACACGGGCTGGACGTGGGCGCGCACGTGGTTGTGGAAGTCGGTCGAGATGTTGGATTCGGAGAAGATCTGGCGGAAGAGCGACGACATGAGCCGCAGCACGGGGTCGAAGGGCGCACGCTTTGCCTGGTCGAACTGCAGCTAGTCAGTACTCGGAGACGGAGGGCAGGGCAGGGCAGGGCAGGGCAGGGCTGCTTGCCTTTGTTGTTGCGAAGTAGAAGCCGCGGCCGCGCACCACAGGCTGCACCGACTGGATCAGGCTGGACTTGCCGTAGCCGCCCAAGCCGGCCACGGTGATCAGCTCGCAATGCGTCTTCTTGCGGAGGCGATGGTTGTTCCGCAGCTGGCCGGCGGGGTCATCGCTCGACGACGAAGCATTCTGGGCCGACGAACTTCGGCGCACGGGGTGGTCGGCGCTGCTCCAGTTGGACGACTGCCAGCTTTCCGTCGACGGCCGGTGTTCAGACGGCTCGGCGAGAGACACGGAGGCCTCTGAAGTGTTGCGCGGGGTGCGCGACTCGTTGCGATTCTCCGACCCCCTAGAGCTGGTGCTCTCGGACCGCACGTCAGCGATGTCGTCGAGCACGGGATTGTCCAGCCGCGAGCTCAGCGACGACCCGGAGGTGGAGCCAAAGCTATACAAACTCTTCTTGAGCGACGGGTGCTGACTCTTGGACACCCTGTCGACCACGTCCAGGATCATCTGGCGCTCCCTGTCGCGCCCAATCAGGCGGGCGGGGAGGCTGAAGAAGCTGGACACGTCCTTGGTCGCAACCTTGAACGTCTTCAGCAGCTCGACGTCCCCGTCGCAGAGGATTCGGTTCAGCTCGAACAGATCGTACTTGAGCCCGGAAACCGAATTGTAGCGTTCTTCGATGTTCTTGGCCGTCATCTTGGCCACCACCTGAGACAGCGCCTCAGGGATGTCCATCCGTTTGGACGACACTGGAGGAATGCGGCGCGACAGCACGCTCTGCATGATCTCCAGGGGCTTGTCGCCCTCGAAGGCGGGTTCGCCGGTAAGCATGGTCTGGGGAAAAGGTCAGCCTTACGCCACGGGCAAAAGCAAAGCAGCCCACTTACCCAAAACAGGATGCCGAGGCTGTAGATGTCGGTGCGCGTGTCTGGCTCAGCAGGAAGACGGCCGGTCTGCTCGGGGGCGATGAACTGCAGCTTGTGCTCGACGCCCAGCTCGCGGCTGAGGGTGCTCCAGCCCGCAGACGTCAAGCCATTCTCGAAGCTCCGCGAACCCGAGCCAAAGTTCAGCATGCGCACCTCGCCCGTCTCCTGGTTGAAGTGAAAGGCATCGCCGCGGATCTCGCCGTGCACCAGCTTCTTGGTGTTGTGCAGAATCTCCAGCGACTCGGAGGCGCCCGTGGCGAAGCGCATGAACAGCTGCAGCGGGATCTGCATGCTCGTCTTGCTGCCCGGGGGGGCCTGCCATTTCGCGATGCGGTAGAAGGCGGGGCCCAGATCGACAATGTCGCGGATGTAGTTGTCGCCGGGCGACTCGAAGATGGAAACTATCAAGGTATCGCTGCCGGGACGGGCGGGCAGGCGCACCAGCTCGACGGGGCGCACAAAGTGCTTGCATTCCGTGTCGCACTCGCCGACGATGGACTTGGCGAGGGCGAACTCGCGCTCCAGACGCAGGATGTGGTTGGAGACGCGGGCGACAATGCGGCGGCCGCGCTGGGGCGGGGCGTCGGGGGTCTGCTGGGGTAAAGAGGCGGCATTCGCCTCGCTGTTGGACGAGCGGTGGGAGCGCAGCACGGGCTTGGGCTCGGAGGCGGTGGAAAAGCTGTGCGAGGTGAGGGCGCGGTTGGGGAGCTGGACGGCAGGCTTTACGGGGTGTTGGTAGCCGAAGAAGTGCCAGTTGTCGTAGGACTGCTGCGGCGTCAGTGGCGAGCCCGCGGCCGGGGCGAGACGGGCACTCACGCTGTGGAAGGGCTCGGTGTCCGTGTCCCATACGTAGCCCGGTAGCTCGGCCAGGCGCAGGAGGGCCTGGCGGGCGGCGCGACTCGTCGGCGGAGCGTCGTCGTCCATGGTCGACGCGTGGCAATGGAGGAGCCGACTCAATTCATGGCTTTTGCAAGCTACAAGGAAAACGTCATGGGCGGCGGGGGGTTCGTGGGCGCGGGGCTCGGGCAGCGCGCAGCGAGGGCAAGGGCGAGGGCGAGGGCGAGGGCGAGATGGACGGGCGTGGAGACGGGAGACGGGAGACGGGCTAGGCCTGGTGTTGAGACAGAGGCCTCAAAGCATGGCACGCCAGCGGCGGTGCCAATCGCACTTGGCGCGCTTCTTCGGACGTCACCCGAGCCGCATTGCTATCCTCTGCGTTGGAGATCAGCCCGGCCGCGTCCATTCCATCTCCACCCTGCATTACTCAGGCCCATGCGATCGCCCGAAGCCACACTGGCTTCCGCTTCCCACGCCCATGCAACACCACCATGGCGTCGACCGATGAGAACGGCGGCCCCGACGCCCACCACCCCCGCCAGCTCCCCGCCGACCTGCCACGCTCGCTTGACGACCGCCGCTCCGCCGCCCCGCTGCCCAACGAGACGGAGATATACGATGCTTGGCAGGGTGCGTCCAGCTCCCTTTTCTGCGCGTGCGCGTGCGCGTGCTGACCAGCCGCAGGCCAGTCCCAATTCATATCCACTCCGCTCCCCTCCAAGCCCCTCAACTTCGACCTGTCGCTCGACGGCCCGCCCCCCGCCGACGACACCGACACCCGCCTCAACGAGATGCTCGAGCAGCAGTCCCGCCTCAAGCACGACAGCATGAACGAGGGCCAGGAGGACGCCATCGTCAGGGACGAGAAGCTGTCCGACGCCGAGAAAAGGGAGATTCTGCAGAACTCGCTCAACCTCGCTGCCTCCAACGGCGACACCCTCACGGTCGAGCGCTTCGTCCACGGCAACGCCAAGCCCTTCGTCGACGTCAACGCCCCGGACACCGACGGCACTCCGCCGCTCATCTACGCCGCCTGCTTCGGCCACGACCAGGTCGTCGCCACCCTGCTGGACGCCGGCGCCCATGTCGACACCCAGGACCGCAACTGCTGGACCCCGCTGATGTGGGCCATCACCAACCGCCACAAGGCCATTGCGAAGCTGCTGCTCGACAAGGGCGCGAAGCCCGAGACCGCCTCGTCCTCGGGCAGGACCGCCTTCGACTTCGTGACCCCCGGCAGCGAGCTCCAGGACTACCTCCACGAAAGCGGCTACACCATCGGCAACATCGGCGTCGGCGGCGGCGACGACTTTTACACGGCCGGATTCGACCAGGACCGCTTTGAGGAGGAAATGGCCGAGAACGAGTTGAGGCGACGCATGATGATGGAGAGTGCTATTAATTTGGAGGTGGACCTAGGAAATCTAGGCATCGACGAGCAACCCGAGGTTAGTGTGCTTCTCGAGCTGCGGGCGTGCCAGTGCTGACCCGGCCAGGAACCCGAGGAGTTTGAAGAGGGCCAGGAGTTCGTGTGGGACCGGTGCCTGAACGACCAAATGTTCGTTTTCCAGGAGAATGAGCTGGATCGCATCCTGGACATTGTCATCACCAACATGACGCCCACTCGCTCGCCCTCGCAGAAACCCGTCCCCGCAAACATCATCTTCCTCGGCGCGCGCTATGCTCATTATCACTCCAGCGAAGACTTGCTGGAGAAGCTGCTGGTCACGTCCATGGACAAGATCAACGACGCCGTCGAGAAGCATCAATGGGACATGACCATGCTCGCCTTCTGGGTTTCCAACTGCAGTCTGCTGCTCTACTACCTGAAGAAGGATGCAGGCCTCGTCGAAGCATCGGTCGAGTTCCAGTGCCAAATCTCCGAGCTCATCAACGAAATCTTTGTCCTGATCATCCGCGATGCAGAGCGCCGCATGGACAAGGTGCTCGATACCGCCATGCTGGACCATGAGACGATTCCCGGCTTTGAGGACGTCAGTTTCACGGGAGAGTGGAGGATTTTCAAGACGAAGTCAAAGCCGAAACCCCCGGAGCCGTTCGAGAAGCGCTTCAGGCCGCCTTCGCCCAAGCGCAGGGCCCAGGTCTCCCCCAGGAACATCACCTCGCTCCTGTCCTCGACGCTGTTTGTGCTGGACCTTTACGACATCCACTCGGTCATCACTGCACAAGTCCTCTCGCAGTTGCTTTACTGGCTCGGCGCCGAGCTCTTCAACCGCATCATGTCCAACAGGAAGTACCTCGCACGAACCAAGGCAATGCAGATTCGGATGAATGTATCGACCATCGAGGATTGGGCCCGGCAGAACAATCGCCAGCCCGAGCACTATGAGGGCGGCGGTCTTACCGCCACCGGCGAGAACACGATGGATGCTGCACGGAGGCATCTGGACCCGGTCATCCAGCTGCTGCAATGGCTGCAGTGCTTCTCGTCTCTCGGCGAGGATCTCGACTCGCTTAAAGCTACGCTCGAGCAGCTCCCGCGTCTCACCCCCCAGCAGATCAACCACTCGGTGAGATACTACAGGACCGAGGTTGGCGAGAAGACGCTACCGAAGCCTGCGCTCAAGTTTCTGTTCAACCTGCAGAAGGAGGTTGCGGAGCGACGCTTGTCCAAGCAAAGCCGGAAGTCTATGCCTGCGCAGATCCCATCCTCAGACGGCACCCCCACTTCACCCACTATCGAGCGACCCACGTCGCCTTCGCCGTCGCTAGCGCCGTCACTGGCCACTGTTGCGTACATGGCACAAGACGAGGAGGAAGACGCGCCCGAGAACCTGCTGATGGATCCGGCTCTAATGCTGCCGTTCTCGCTGCCCACTTCGACCGACATGCTGGTGACATACGGGGCTGGTTTCGGAGGCACCGACAAGGAGCGCGAGCGCAAGTACCTGCCCACCGTGCCCCCGGAGTTCCTGGAGAAGCTCGAGTTCAGCAGCAACAAGAAGGATCTCTATGCGGACGCCAGGTGGAGCGACGATGGAGAAAGTGCCTGAATGCGGCCAATGACGAAAGAAATGCTCCCTACTGTCTAAGACTCAGTTTCCATTCCCGACACACCCAATTTCCTTTCTTTCTCTTCAAGACGACTCATGGCTGGCGTGGACGTGTGCGAGTAGGATGCTGTACGAATGAACGGAAGGATCAACGTTAAAGGAAGGACTAGACGAATTAACTCATTCTACTGCTGCATCGGGAAACGGAGTTCAGATGACTACCACCATGGGATTTGCTTTCCTTGTTTTGCTCACGGGAAGAGGAGACTGCTTATTTCTTTCTCGGATTGACCCATTTCCCCGTTTCACGAGTCTCATTCCTCAGTTGCGAGCAAGGCGATGGGACTCAACGCACTACCTTTCCCGCGGTCGTTACTCATCAAAACCCTCGTATTCTCTTGTTTTTTTTTTAAACATTACCCAGACGAAAGGAATAGCCTTTGCCTTAATTGAGAAATGAGCTGGTGATCAATCGCATCTTACATCACGCATTGAGGTTTTCAGATCTTCAACCAGCCGCATCTAGCAGCCCCGTCTTGTTCCCACTGACCGATGGTTCCATCCATTCCGAGTCCTCCCAGTTCGATACCACCGGCAGTTGGCATGCACTACAACACTTCCGGCACTCCGCATCCGTGCTACTGGTACTGCCCTCACAACGCATCTCCGGAAGCGGTCCGTCAGGGCGCCTGCAAAACCGGCCCACACCCATTTCCTCCAATCAGATCGCACAAGAATCCCAAACGGTCCTCCCGTCCCGTCCAACGGCGGTAGCCATGACGTCATAGGCGCAAAAGTTTGAAAAAAAAATAGTAAGGCCAAGAGCGTAACGGCTGCTGCAAGTGAAGGCGCAGATCCCAGGGGGTCCAGCCCGTTGATGAAGCAGGGATCTGGTGCTTTGTTGCGCCACCAATCATAAGCGTGGCAAGCGTCATTGGACGAACCGGAAGGTCCTGGCGGACGATACGTCCGTTATGCAACGGGTTGGTAGTACATACGTGTGGTTGGTCGGGCGGGTGCGTACGTCACCCACGTGCGCCGACGGGAGGCGACACTACAGCCCTTCGAACGGTTCCGATAGCCGAAGTAGCGCGGCGCGGCGGGCGGCTGCGTTTTCCCTGGGAGGTGACGATTTCGAGGGCGGCTTGGAAGTTTGGTTCGCGGGGGCTGGGCTGAAGGAGGCCAAGAAGCGAAAGGATAGGAAGAGGTGGCTGAACCGCGTGGGAGATGGGCCTGCGTGATGGGTATATAAGAGGGGGAAGGGGGGTGTAAGCAAGCACTTTATTTGGACATCGATCGCTTTGCCAGACAAAATCCGCTGCGAAGGAAAAGGCATTCAATTGGTGCGAGAAACAACCACTCTACGGATTCAGAACCAGAACCGCAACCCTCAAGTCGATACATCAAACCTCCTACCTGCTTATCCGATTACCGACTCCTCACAACTACACGTGCAACACTTGCACGAAGCCTTTTTTTTAAAAAAAAAAAAAAATACCTACCATAACAATGGGCTGCGGACCATCTCGCCCTCGCAGGTACCACCACCATCAACCGGTCCACGTGGTCCACACATCCAGGCCCGCCACGAGACCCCGCGGTCCGGCGCCGCCGATGGCTTACGGAGGAGGGGGAAGGTGTGGGCCCCGGGGTGGTTTCAGCGGCGGAGGGGGGATGGGATACGGGAGGCGAGGACCGCCGGTGGTAATGGTGAGCGGCGGCGGCAGGAGAATGGGGGGAAGGCGGCGGTGCTAAAGCTACTAGCGCTGGGACCGATGTGACGAGCCCGATTGATTGAAATGTTGGTGTTGTCTGTGTTCTATTTCTTGTATGCACATTAGTAGAAAGAGTTTTGGTTCAGCTGAACACTGAGTATGCACAATCCATCACCGAGTTGTGCGAAAAGACGTGTTTGGTCTCTGATTGTTCAATGCAATGTAGCAGCTCTGCTCACATCGCAGCCATGCCTTTGTGAAAGTGCCACATGCCCTGGATATCACCCCATTTGCCTACACCCCGAAGATAGATGCCCACCCTAATGCAACAATTACCTTTTGCGACCATTATTGAACGCCGACCTAACTCCATTGCTATGCCATGCCCAAAGGACACACGGCTCCCTCGATCAAGCAGCACCACCCACCGCCCTCGTCGTGATCTCCCAGAAATCCAGCGTCAGCTGCGCCAAAAAGCACGGAATCTCCTTGCGCTGCTCGACCCAGAACTCGATCTGGCCCTTGATCTCCGACGCGAACACGCTCTTCTCGCCGCCGCTGACCTTCATGGTGCCGCGCTCGCCGTCGAACACGATGCTGTTCTCGCCGCCGTCCTCCTCGCTGCCCGGGTAGAACAGCGACGTCACCTTGACCCGGCCGTTGGGCATGATGTCCAGCTTCCACCCCAGCAGGCTGGCCACGGCCTCGCGGAACTCGAGCGCCTTGGCCGACCACAGCTGCTTCAGCCGCATCGTCTTCTTGTCGCGGTCGGCGATGGCGCGGTTCAGCTCGTTGATCTCGGTGCGCGAGGCCTCGAAGCTGGCGTGGGGTACGACGGCGTTGGTGTCGTCTCCCGCGAACTTGGCCTCGAGCTGTGCGAGCAGGGCCTTGTTCTCCTCGCGCAAGGTGCGGACGGTGCTGAGCTTCAGGGCGTCGGCGTCGGCGGTGGGGTTGGCGCGCAGCTCCAGGACGCGGGTGCGCGCGCTCTCCTTGAGCGACTTGAGCTGCTTCTCCTGGGCGCGCCGCTCCGACTCCAACACCTTCTTCTCCGTCTGCAGCTTGCCCATGTCGTCCTGCAGCTGGCGGTTCTTGCGGCGGAGCTCGCCCATGCGCTCGTCGTCGTCGTCGTCGCGGGGCCGCTTGCTGCCCACAATGGTGATCTGCTTGGTGTTGGCCTCCTCGAGGGCCGTCATTTCGGTGTGGAGGGATTGCATTTCGTTGCGGTAGTTGTCGACCATTTCCTCCAGCTCCTGGATGCGTTGCGACTTTTGCGCGTCGAACGTCTCGGGTTGAAATTCGCTCTCCTCGGCGTCGAAGGCCTTGAGCTGTGCGCGGAGATATTCCACTTCCTTGACTGCCAGCGTCCGTTGGCGTTCGAGCCTCATGCGCGACTTGCTGTCTGATGCGCCGCCGACGCTCTTCAGCTTCTCCAGCTCTTCGCGAACCTTTCCTTTCTCGTCCTCCAGGGCCTTGATCGTCTCGTCTCTCGCCGTGAGTTCTGCTTGCACGGAGCCGAGGCGGTCGACCATGGTCGCGGTTTCCAGCCTCTCCCTAACAAACGCCTTGGCCAGGTCTTCGGGGGTTCCGAACTGCAGCTCGCCCTCGCCCTCGCCCTGTGTCTGGCCCTCCAGGTAGTTTGTCCATGCGCTCTTCTCGTCCTCCAGCAACTGCCTCTTGAGCTGCTCTTCGCTCAGCTCGCGACGGAGGTCTTCCATCATGCGGAGCTTGTTCTCGAGCGCGCGCTTCTCCTCCTCGACAACCTCAACGCTCTTCTGCACCTTGCGGAATTGCTTCAGCTCGGCCACCTGCTCCCTGTTGATGCCCTCGAGCTTCCTGATGTGCGTGATCTGCTCCGAGAGCTCGCGCTTGATGACGGCTAGCGTATCCTGGTCGCCCGACTGAGCCTTCAGGCGGATCATCTCGCTCTCCATCTCGCCGGCCTCGGCCTCGCGCCGTGCCAGCTTCTGTTGGGCCTGCTGCAGCGAGGCCACCTGGGCGTCCAACTCGGCGCGCAGCTCGTCGAATGACTGCTGCAGGGCGCCGTACCGCGTGTCCAGCTCGTTGTAGCGGTGCTGGCTCTGGCGCTCCAGCGACGCCAATTCGTTCTGCGCCTCGTCGGCGTCCTCCTGCAGCGACGCCCCCCGCTCCTGCAGCGTCCGCACCTTGCGCTCCAGCTCCAGCTTCTCGTTCGTGGCGCGCGATTGCGCTTCGGTTGCCTCGCGCTGCAGCGCCTCGTACTTCTTGGCCGCCGCTTTGCTCGCTGATTCGGCTGCCTGGATGCTCGGATCAGCGGTTGGTGTCCTGTTGAAACGCGCTTTGTTCACAAACCTGTGCACGCTGATACTCGGCCTCGGCCTTGTTCTGTGCATCGCGCAGTTCGGCCTGGTGACTGAGCGTGTTCATCTCCCGCTCTTGCTTGAGCGACTCGAGCTCATATTGTAATGTGTTGATCTGCGCGCGCAGGTCTTCATTGCCAATGTCTGTCGTCCGAGTCAGCGCCAAAAGCTGTATCGAAAAGGGCGGGCTCACCTGGTTTGACGACGGATTGCCGCAGCGTCTGGCGGAAGGATTGTGCGGGGGCGGGCTCCGAGTCGCCCGTCTCGCCGGTGAAGAAATTGAAGGTGGGTTGGTTCGTGTTGCGAGCCATGGCGAATTGTAAACAAGTCGTTGCGCGTGAAGCTGTCGGAGGTGCAGACCCGCCGGTGCGGGTGCGGAACGGGGTGGAGGCGGATGAATCGCGCGAACGAAGATGGTCGGTCTAGCGATGGCGGTGTTGGGTGGGGAGAGGCGCGAGGGTTGCCCTCCGGTCTGGGTCGGCGTCGCAAACAATGCGACGGAATGGTCGGCGAGGCAGCGTGAAAGATGAAAGACACCCCGGGTGCTCATCCATGCAGGGCCCGAGCTTCACGCGCCTTCACGTGCCCCCGGTCCACCTCCATCACTGAACAATGCCATTGATCTTCATCACCCACTTCATCGCTCTCCTCAAGCGGACCATCCATAGCGTGTGGCCACAGTTTTTTGGGAACGGGCAAGTGTGCGAGCATCATCAACATCGAAACCAAGTTGAGCAATATTGACTTGTCCCCATTTTGAGCTACATCAGCAACTGTAGACTTCATTCCCGACATTCCCATTCAGAACCACCATGTTAGCAACAATCCTTCCGGAAAAGCACTCTAAAAGCACCATGATCCTGCCATAACTCTGCCTGTGGACTACTGCGCGTCTTCCAGGTCCATATCTGCCAGAACCGCCGTAACCGTCTCCACCACCTCCTTGTTGTCCTGCACCACCTCCGTGACAACTGCCTCAAGCAGCGACCGAAGCTTGGCGCGCTGGATCATCACTGTCGTCACGGTCGACTTGGCCTCCTGAAGGTAAGTGTAACGCGTACGCTGACGTTCGATGGCCGCATCCAGGCGACGCGTGTAGTGCTGGTCGACAGACATGCTCCGGTCTTGCTCGTGATCATCGCGAGCCAGGTTGGACAGGCGGGCCAGGGCACGGTCCAGGTCGGCCTCGACATCCTCTTGCCAGTCAGTATGTTCTCGCACTCCGTGCTGCGACAGAGGAGTTGAAGATCTGCCATTGAGTGCGGGGCTGGAAGGGGCAAGTGGGCTGGAATGCAGAAGGACTTCCTCGTCGTCCATCATGCCGGGCTCGGCCAAGGTTGTAGCAGCCGAACTCCTACAATGCGTTAGCAGCTGGACAGACACCAAAGCTCAGAGTTGACATACACATCGCTTGATGGTTCCGGGAGGCGCTGGAGGACTTCGGCAATTGACGGCAAGCGTTGTTGAGCCACGGCCCGGTCCGATGTGCTGGTACTCGGAACTGGCGTGTTGTCTGGCGCCGTGATCGGAGAATCGATCAGACGGATGTTGACTGCCGGAAGATCCAGAAGTGGCAAGAAGTTGTGCTGGCCATTCTGACTAGGCGGTGGTGGACGGAGTCCGAACCTGTTGCTGCTATGGATTCTCGCTGAGATGGGGAGCCCACCATGGCTCAAAGCTGCCGATGGCATGGCCTGGACGCCACTCATGCGCTCGCTCTCTGATTCGAGTGTCAGAACTCAGTATGCGTCAGTGCATGAAGCTCACATACCGGGAGTTGCAATGGTGTGAGGAGAATCTTCTGGGCGACTCATGGCAGTGGAATCGGAAAACGAGACCAAGGAACGCGGCTGTGAGCCAGTAGACATGATGGCAGGTGTTGCAGCTGGTGTACAACAAGACCTTTGGAGTGAAGTTAGACGACGAAAGGCGAGGGTGAGCGGTTTGGGGAAGACTCACCGTGAGAGTGCGGAGCTCGACGACGACGTGACGACGCGACGACGTGGACGAGTCAAAACACTCTTCTGATTGAGCTGACGATGCAATTGATTCAGGAGGTGTGTGGATCGGTGAGCGGGTGTGAGGTGGTGGACGGGAAGGTCAAGCCGGGCGTGAGCTGAGCCAGTGGGCCTTGCGCCTCACAAGACGGAATCGTAAGCAGCAGAGGAGAAGATGAGCGCTCGATGCAAGTGTGCGAAGGCACAGCCTGCCCGGGCGGAGAAGTTGGCGGTGATGAAGAGGGAGAGGAAGGGTGGTCGAGTTGGACAGCTTTTAACACCTCCAGTGGGAAATCTCCATGGGGAAGGGACGTTGGCAGCTGCTTCCCCCGCCGTCTGAGCTCGCGCTCAGTAGCCCACTCTGGCTTGCGTGTCAGCTACAGGTTTGGCAGCTGCACCTGCACGTGCAGCACCACTCTGGCAGGAGCACCCACCTTTCTGCGCTCCAGTGGCTGGCGTCGGCGGCCATTGGGTGCATTGCCACGGTACAACGAACCCTCGGGGAGTTCCTGGCGAAGTATGGCCGCTACGACTACTCGGAAACAGTAGTTACGGCTCTGAGAAGGGCTGGGTGAGTGAGTCTATCAGTCCACTCAGCACTCTAGGCTGGGCTTCCATCGTGAGAGCAATTAGCCGCGAAGCTGAAGGGATAGCAACCCTCGCATCCCCCACGATTCCGCCTGGTTGGAATGACTCATGTGACGTTGGGGGTGAGAGTCTCTCCTCGAGAATCACCAGTCTTTCCCATAGCCAGTATGTCCACCGTAAAATATCCTCTTGCGCTCGTCGATACGGCGGACAGGCCAACCGCGCACGTTAATGCGCCGCCAGAGCCGCACTCAAGCTTTGCGCATGGCCACTCCGCAGCTCACATGGTTCAAAATAGCGAAGATGGCATGTATGCGCGTATGAGCAATACTTGAGGCTCTGCAGAAACGCTGTGCTCAGCCAGACGGGCTCTGTCCTCATGGCCAATTGCCGATGAGGTGCTGCCTCGCCGCGTTCTCATGCCAGAAGAGGCGCGCAATGATCCCCTTGTACTTACTAGGATGCTGGCATCTAATGGCAACAGTGTTGGGTCCCTGCGCGCATGTCCTGCTTCTATGCTCACTTGGGCCCATCTCTTGCGATCGCGAGGGAGGACTTGACCGCCGCTGTGGAGGGTTCGCAGCCACTGCCTTCGTAGCGAGGGTCCCTAGATCCCTTTCGCAGTGTAGAGCAACAGACAACGTCCCTGGAGAGGGATGTGCCTTTGAATCGCGCTTCTCACTTCAGCGAACAAATTGTCTTGTGCAACAGCGGCGGTGTGACCTGCTTGGGGGGTACTGAGAGATGGCTTCACGACTGGACTGGCACTGTGTGCTGGTCAATGGACGTCCGGAGGCATGAGAGATGAGTCGCGTGTCGATGACGGCCTGGTACGTACTCGGGTTCTGCTGGCAGTGAGCGACGGCGTTCGACGCCGGGAATGGGGGCTGTGGAGGAGCGTTCGGAGCAGACTAGAGCCGCAAAGGTCGCACTGAGTTCCAAGTCATCTGGAACGAAGTCAAAGGCTCGTGAACGGGCGGCGAGAAGCGAAGGAGCCGCAGAAGGTGGTCATGGTGCCGGCGGGCGTGTTCTGTGTTGGTGATGCTGTCCCAGACTGCCCGAGGTTGACAGTGCCAGCCGGCGGCACAGCACAGGGGGCCTACTAAAGCATTACACTACCCAATCCGGCATATCCTCTCACGAGAGTATTTGGCACATGGAAACAGTGGTTTCGAGTCCTTGGGGGCACGCGAACGTCGGCTCCTGCTCGCGTTCTGTGAACTCCTAGGCCCGGTTGTGCGACGGGTTGACACATGCGATGGGTTCCTGACCACTAACACCATGACACCGAGACTCGAGGACAGCACGGCGAAGGTTAAGAGCGAGAGAATTCACAGTCCAGGCGGCGCACAGACAGAGTGCCGGGATCACCAGGTGCTCTGAGCCCCCCAAGCGGACCCTGGCGTGCCGGGGTTCGTTGAGCCACAGGCGAAAAGTTGCCGTGACTTGACTTCTGGCCAGACTGCGCTACTTCACTATCCCACTCCACCCTTTTCCTCGCCCCCCAAGACACCCTCGCCGAGGACCTTCGACCCTCGTTACCTCCACCCCCCGGTCGCGCTCAGTTGCATCCACACCCAGGCCCCTCGATTCGATCCTCCGCAATCTTACGCCGTCGCAATGGCCGACACCGCCGCTCCTGCTGCTGCCAAGAAGCAGCAGTTCGTCAAGCCCGAAAAGCCCAGCGAGGACGCCTACAAGACGGGCCTGGCTGAGAAGGAGAAGCAGCATGCCGCCGCCCAGGACAAGCTCGTATGTATCCACGAATTGGACTCGGCGCGCCGAGTCCGAGTCTCTTGAGCATTGCTGACCACGCTGGCGGCACAGAAAGCCCTGAACGCGAAGATCGATCTCGCTACTCCAAACAACAAGGACTCGCCCACGGGCAAGAAGCAACAGGAGCTCCGCGCCGAGCTTGCTGAAATCCGAAAGAAGCAACAGGCTAACAAGGGCTCGCGCAATACCGTCTTCGAGCAGATCAGGAAGCTCGACGAGCAACTGAAGTCGAGAATCCAGGAGAACAAGACGGCTCGCAGCCGTGTCAATTTCAAGAATGCTGAAGAGGTCGATCGCGAGATCGCTCGCCTCCAAAGCCAGGTTGACTCGGGGTCGATGAAGATCGTCGAGGAGAAGAAGGCACTCGCCGACATCTCCAGCCTCAACAAGCAGAAGAAGAACTTCGCCGGCTTTGACCAGGCCGAGAAGGGCATTGCCGACCTGAAGGCGAAGATTGCCGAGCTCCGCAAGTCCCTTGACGACCCCGAGGCCAAGGCCATGAGCGATCGTTACTCGACCATCCAGTCCGAGCTCGACGCCATCAAGGGCGAGCAGGATGAGGCATACAAGAGCCTCAACTCCCTTCGCGACGAGCGCACCAAGCTTCGCAACGAGCAGCAAGCGAAGTGGACCGAGCTGAAAGAATTCAAAGACAAGTACTTCGAGCAGAAGCGCGCTTTCCGAAACTACGAGCAAGAGGCGTACAAGGTGAGGAGGGAGAGACAGGACGCCGAGCGCAAAGCCTACGAAGCCAAGAAGCGTCGTGAGATTGCCGACGCGAAGCTCGAGGAGGCCAGCGCTCCTGCGTACACCGAGGAGATTGTCACCGCCGAGGGTCTTATCCGCTACTTTGACCCCTCGGCTCTGCCTGCAAAGGAGACCAACGGGACGTCCAAGTTTGCCGCTCAGGCCGGCAGGTCTACTGACGACTCTGCCTTCAAGGGAATGAAGGTCGTCAAGAAAGAGGAGGAGGATTATTTCGCCGGCAGCGGCAGCGGCAAGAAGGGAAAGAAGAACAAGAAGAACAAGGAGAGTGCTTCCGCCTCCTCCGGCTTCAACCTTTCGATTGGTGTCATCGAACAACTCGCCCAAATCAATGTCGAGGCGCCCGCCAGCCAATCCGACATCCCCGGCGTTGTCGAGAAGCTCAAGGAGAAGCTGGACAACTGGAAGAAGGACCAGGGCCGCAAGACCCAGGAGGTAAGTTCCGCAATACTAGCGCCTTGTATGCTGATCAGCCGCTAACCGACCCCTGCAGAACATCGACAAGGCTAAGAAGGAGATCGAGAAGCTCGACGCTGCCGAGTCCGAGGGTGCTGATGCCGGCGCCAAGGACACCGCTAAGAAGCCGGCTGCGAAGAACCAGCAGGTCAACGGCTCCGCCGATGCCGATGCGGAGCTTACCCAGGAGAAGGATGCTGTCACCGATGCCACCAAGGACCTCGAGAAGGCTAGCATCGAGGACAAGGGCCAGACCGCCACTGCTTAAACGACTTGGACAAGCATGCGCTCTGCTTGAGAAAGGGACGGGGGCGAGTGGTATGTGAGAGGGCTTTGATCTGCATCAGGTGCGAATCCGCTTTCTCTGTAGATCACCGATTTCTCTCGGGGGGGATGTTCGGAAAGGATTGTGGTGGCATGTCGATTCTTCACTACAAAAAAGCTCTTATAAAAGTTTCTAGCTCGGGGGTTGATGGAAGATTCTCACTTGCATAAGCTCGAGTAGCGATGGTTTCCGGGCCACTCCGCGGCGATGGGGGGTATGAACGGAAAAAGGGGGGCCTTCTTCAATACCTGTAACATTTTTTTTTCTCATTGATGAACGAACGAACGAACGAAAGCGGCTCTGGCATCTCCATTTCACGTTGCAATTTCCTTCGGCAGTCGCCCGCATCGTGGGCATGCTCCTTTGACTCCTGGCAGCGGTGGTTTTGCTTCTACTACCCACTTTCACATTCAATTAGGTCTTTCAGCCTCTATACTATTTCGTAATCCAGGCGTTATCGAACTCCTCCATGCAAGACCTTCCACCTGTCCCATCACCTACGGCGTCCGCAGGACCCTCTCCACGACCTCCACATCCCTCAACAGCTCCTCATCCCTCAACGGCCGCCCCAGCACCTGAATCGCGCACGGCATGCCCTCGACCTCGTCCGGGGCATACGGCGGCACATAGTCGACCCCCTCCCGCACAAACTCCGCATCCCTCGCCCTCTCGGCGACGCCAAACGGCACGACGGCCGCCGGCCAATCCAGCAGGTTCGCCAGCACCGTGTGGGCGGGGATGCCGTACGTGTCGTGCGGCACGGCGGTCGCGCAGTGCGGCGTCATCAGCACGCCGTCCAGACGCTCGCCGACGGCCACGTCGTGGAAGGCTTTGGTCGCGCGCTTGCGCTCGAGGGTCAGCTCCCACAGCGCGTCCAGGTGAGGCGTCCACCCGTCGTTCTGCGGCACGCGCACCGTCGAGAGGCTCTTGATGACGGGCTCGTTGCCGGCGCGCACGATCTGGAGCGCCGTTTTGGAGGGATCGAGGGCGAAGAACTTCCAGGCTAGCACTGCGACGGAGATGAGCGGGGGCAGGGAGGGCGAACTGTCGAGGGGGACGATGGTGTGGCCGGCGGCGGAGAGCTTGTCGGCGGCGGTGCGGAGGGCGCGCAGGACGGGCGGGTGTAGGGGACGGGTGGGGTCTTCGGTGATGAGGCCGAAGCGGAGGGATCTGGTGGTCGTCTTGCCGTTGGTATTTGACGATGATGAAGATGGAAGGAGCGTCCGCCACGGCACATTCAACGCGCCGTCATCCACCAGCCACGGCTCGGCGCGCACGACGCTGCGCGCCAGCAGCTCGCAGTCGCGCAGCGAGGTCGCCAACGGGCCCGCCAGCGGCACGATGGGCGAGGGCGAGCCCAGGCGCCCCGGCGCGGCGTTGCCGCCAAATGGCAGCCGGTTCGCCGTCGGCTTGAAGCCGTACACGCCGTTGCACAGCGCCGGGATGCGGATCGAGCCAGCCACGTCCGTGGCTACGCCCAGCAACGAACCGCGCATCGCGATCAGCGCGCCCTCGCCGCCCGAGCTGCCGCCCGCCGTCAGCGTCAGCCGTCGCGGGTTGAGCGTGCGGCCGAAGACGTTGTTCTCCGAGTCGGCGGTCATGAAGCTGTGGAGTGGGCTGGTAAGCTTCACTGAAGGAAAGAAAGAAGAAGGGCTCGTGGGGCTCTCACGTCTGGGGGACATTGGTCTTGACGTATAGCACAGCGCCCAGATCCAGGAGAATCTGTACGATGGGCGAGTTGTTCTCCGCCGGTGGCCTATCCAAGAAGGAGATGTACCCCAGGGTATGGTGGACATGTTTTACCACGTACGAGTCCTTGAGGCTGATGGGAATGCCGTGAAGAGGGCCCAGCGGCTTCTTCTCGCGAGCATAATGCTCGTCGAGCTCCTTAGCT
Source organism: Diplodia mutila (assembly GCA_022560015.1). NCBI lineage: Eukaryota > Fungi > Ascomycota > Dothideomycetes > Botryosphaeriales > Botryosphaeriaceae > Diplodia > Diplodia mutila. Next base: position 151,176 of record JAFISB010000074.1, on the reverse strand, counting down.
CGCTCCAACGCCTGGTCGAAGAAGATCTCGGTCAGACAGTTCGTCAGCTGGTGGGCAATGGCGGCGCGTTTGCAGAATGCTTTTGCCACGTCGTACGCCTTCAGGGTGCCTGCTGATAGCTGCTCCGAGAGGTCAGTGGCGTCGAAATCCTCGGTGATTCGGAGCTCATCCGTCGTGAGCAGCCCGCAGGATCGAGGGACATCGAGGACGCTGACTTTGGACTCGTCGTGGATACTTTCCAGCGAGTCTCTTGGGAGACGCCATTCTCGCGGGATTTTGGCCAAGTTCGAGGCCCGCTTCTTTGCGGCGAGACGGTGCCAGGCTGGGGCCTCCACTCCATCCTGGGACTTGGTACCATTTAGATGTTCCCCGAAGATGGTCTCAAGCGCGGAAGTCTTCAGAGCGGAAGTCATGCTGCAATCCTTCAAGTTAAACTGCGTAAAGTTTAGTCTGAACGCAACGAAACCAAAAGCGAAGAGAGAGGTGAAGAAAGGTGACTGGCTGCCCCTCCTTTAGTACGAGCTCTAGCAGACGCAGGGCGGGGAGCGGGTCAGCCTCAGCCGAAGGGGCAGCCGAGATGACGCTGCATTTCGGCCCCGCTTTGCGAGTGAAGGAAGTCTTGGGATTACTTGCGAAAACAGAGACGCTTATGCATGACATTTTCATCGTAGGCCGCGTAATAAGATAAGGACATCACAATAATAGGAATTGGCAGAAGTAATGGGTTGCTGCATGGGTTAGCGATACAGTTGCCCTTGGCAAAGCATCCGAGGGATCGGAAAGGTTTGCAAGACGGATGGCAGAGCACAAGGTCCCCAATTTATGGTTAAGCGGCAACTACTTTGCGGATCAGCCGCGGTGACTGATGAGTATTTTCTGGCCAACCAAACGCTGCTTGGACCGGAGCTTTTCAACAAACTCTCAATGCTAGCCGATTCCGGATACTCTAGGCTGAAGCTAGTTCAGATGCGGGGCTCGAGGTCGAGGCTGGATTGTGATTTTGGGTTGTTGCGGTCATAGCTTCGCGTGGGTGCGACGCGTCCGGCGCGTCGCGTTTTCGCGCACCAACACACCCATCCATACTCTTCTCTCTCCCCTACCGCGTCCGCCTTTCTCCCCCCCCCCCAACCCCCACCCCATTATTACACCGGCCATGGCGACCATCACGAGTCCGGAATACGCCCAGCAGTGCACCGCCATCCGTGTCGAGCTCAAGGCTTGGGAGAAGTCCTTCCAGAGCGCCAATGCCGGCCGCAAGGCTGGACGCGCCGACATCAAGGCCACCCCCCATATCGGTGCGCCACTGCCCTGCCTCGACACCTACCTACCTCCACCCGTGAGCTAATGCCCGTCCCCGCAGCTGCCAAGTACAAGGAATACCACAAACTGCGCGACATCCTCGATGGCAAATCCAAGCCGCAACCCCCGCCGCCCACTTCCCCGAAACGCAAGGCAGAGCCTTCCACTTTCGCCATCTACCAGACACCCACCAAAAAACTAAAACACATCACCGTCACCCATGACTCCGAACTCCGCGAGCCGCGCGACGACATGCTGCACCTGTCCCCCACGAAACTTTTCAGCCCCGCCGCCCACGAGCTCGGCCCCACGCCGCAGAAGGACGGCATCGTCCTGGGCCTCTTCGACCTCCTCCCCACCGAATCACCCGCCAAGCAACAGCGCACCGTCCTCGGCGACATCACCGCCAATGCTCACCTCCAGACCCCGCAGAAAAAGCGCAAAGTCGACTTCGGGGACGATGAGGAAAACGAGCTGGTCTGGAGCGGCAAGATGGCCCGCATGGGCCGCACCCCCGTGTCCGAGGGAAAACGCCATTTCTTGGACCAGTTCGCCACCCCCCAGAAGCCGAAGCGCGACCACGACGAGGGTACTCCCTCATCGCGCGGCCAGGCCACCACTCCCGTCTTCCTTCGCAGGAACTTCAGACCAATGCCTTCCCTCGCCGAGAACCCGAGGAGCCCAAGGGTGCCGAGGAAGCCTAGGTCGTTTACGCGCACGTTGAGCACCATTCTGCAGGAACGTAGGAAGGAGAAGGAGGACGACGCGAGGCAAGAGGCCGAGGCTAGGAGGCAGGCCGAGCTGGAAGCAGAGGCCGAACTGGCGGAGAACGATCCCGATGACGATGAGGAGGAGGCAATGCGTGAGATGGAGGGCGGTTACACGAGCGCACCCGTACCCCCGAATGCGCCCTCAACCGTGGTCGTCGAAGGCAGCCAATTCGACATGAAGCTCGGCGCAGACGGCGAAAACGTCTCAGACTCCGAGCCCAGCGAGGCCGAGAACGGCCCACCACGCAAGGTGTGGAAGAAGAAGGGAGCGAAGAGGCAGACCCGCAGAGTCAACATGCGTCCCGTCAGATCCAAGCCACAGCCTCAGCAGCCGCAACCCGCCGCTGTCGAGTCCGAGGACGAGAGCGACGCCACCGTTGCCGAACCCCAGCCTGCCCAGCCTGCCAGCGATGTCTTCAATGACAGCGACTCCACGGCCGTGGGAGATGATGATTACGAGTCGGAGCACACGCCCAAGAAGCGCAAGGTTGGAGGCAGCACTAGCAGCAAGAAGCAGCCGACGAAGGCAGCAGTCGCAAAGCAAGAGACCGGCGAGAAGAAGGAGAACGTCGTGAAGAAGGCGACGCGCAAGATCAGCGCCCAGGCGCACGCAAACTTCAAAAAGCTGAAGATCAAGAACAAGAACTCGAAGGCGGGCGGACGAGGCTGGGGTCGCAACAGGAGGTAAAGAACCTCTCGATCCTGAAGAGGCGGGGTCCTGGAGGACATTCAAGGGTAAAAGTGGATCGACGTTGTGCATGGTTTGTTTGGGTTGATCCTCACTCAGTAGTCACCCGCCGCGGGTTAGATGCCCGCCTCATGTCTCTTTGATCTCGCCTACGGGCCGCGATTGGAGACGTGAGGTTCGAGCGTCACCTAAAGCCGGCTGGTATCACTGACAGCGCTCCCACCTTTCTGCACACTTCGTTCAGTCCTACTTCCCCCTCTTCTTGTCTTCCTTCCATCCTGAAGTCTCTTGTCTCCACTTCCGGCGTTCCAACGCACCGCATCGGCGTGGTCGCCAACTCTGTCGAAATTTTTGTATTAAAACCAAAGGGGGGTGGAACATGGCTTGGCGTTGGTCATTCGGTCACTGCTGTAACCGTACGTAACTGCTACTACATCTTTTTTGGGAGAACATCATTCTCAGCGGGGGCAAACAATTATCATTTCCATTCAGCGAGCATTGGGATAGCGGGGGGGAAGCAGGCATTGCGGGGCGTCATTTTAGGATATCACACGATTGTCGGGGGGGGGGGGGGGGTTTTGGTTTTTCTTCCTAGCTAGATTCCTCGTCCCGAAGGTTTGCAGAACCTCTTACACTTATTATGGGATGACATCAAAAACGGAAATTCCATCATTCTTGATCACTCTTGACAGGTCGCTTTCCTGGTGATGATTGCTGAGGAGAGTGAAGGCGAAGCGGCAGAACGAGCAATGCGATACATAATCTGAACGAAAGGAATCCGATTTTGATCTACTAACACTTTTACTTAACCATATCCATCCGTACGTCTCGCTTCTTCTTCTTCTTCTTCTTCTTCTTCAAAGCCTGTACAGAAATAACCACGAGTTGTTCAAGGAAACCAGAAGTCTCGTATCCCCATCCAAACACATCTATATCGCCCATGCTGCTTACTTCTACTACAACTCGTCGTGCTTCTTCTTCTTCTCCTTCTCTACCCCCTCCGCCTGCTCCTCCACCTTCTCCAGCAACTTCTCATCCTCGACATCGACGTCGTCGCCGACAACGCCCTTCGCGGCGTCCGCCTCGCCTTCCCCCCTCGCCTTGCGCGCCAAGGCGGCAATCTCGTCGTCGTACACGGTCCACTCGGGCACCTGCCTGCGCGCGCGATCCAGCTTCGGCTCCTTGGTCTGCGGGTTGTTGCAGAGGTCGATCGTCTTGGCGTTCTTGAGGGCGTCGTCGCTGCACCACGTCTCGCACCACAGCCAGTCCTGCGGCAGGCTGTGGATGGGCAGGCCGACCTGCATGTTGTTGGGCAGGTCCTGGTCGAGGTTCGACAGCGAGTTGGGGTCGGCCGACAGCTGCTGGTACTGCTGGCGCAGGCGGTCGCCGGCGGCGAGGCGGCGGAAGCGGTTGAGGTCGACGACGTAGAGGGCCGAGATGTGGTAGGGGCGGCCCTTGAGGAAGTTCTTCCAGTAGCCCTGCTTCCAGAAGCGGAAACCCTCCATCTCGGTGCGCGAGTCGCACATGGGCGTGAAGCCGTAGGGGGCGCCCTCGAGGTCGTGCGTGACGAGTTCGTGCATGTCGGCGCGGACGATCTGGTCGGCGTCGACGAAGATGACCTTGTCGAGGTCGAGCGGGAATAGCACGTCGAGGAAGAGGATCTTGTAGCCCCAGATCTCGCGCTGCTTCTCCTTCTGGCCCCGCAGCCAGTGCGGCCACTTGTACGTCACCATCTCATACTCGAACCCGTACGCCGCGGCGAGCGTCGGCAGGAACGACTTGAACGACGGCGACAGGAACTGTTCGATGAACCAGAACTTGACCGTGTGCTTGGTGTGCTTCATGACCGACACCATCATGATGTTGAGCATGCGCTCGTACAGGTGCCCGCTGGCGACCGAGAAGATGTTGATGTCCGCGTGGCGCGAGGATCCGCCAGTCTTGACGTTGATGCCGACCTTGGAGAGGATGCCGTCGGCGAAGGCGGCTCCCTTGGCAGCAATGTCCTCGACCATGGTCGTCGGCACTTCGAGCACGTCCTCATCTTCCTTTCCAGCCCTGCGCGACAGGCGCGGGTACAGCGTCACGCCCTTGAAGTCCATGAGTGCTATCTCTTTGGTGCGGTCGCCCGGCTGCGGCTCCCACCCGAGCGTGCCCGCGCTGTCGATGGTGAAGATCTCCTGGCTGCGTCCGGGCTGCAGCTCGATGTCGAAGAAGCCCGGGTTGGCCTTGAACTGGAAGTAGCCGAGGTTGGCCATGATGATGGTGTCGGCGTAGCGAGGGTTCGACGTCGTGCGCAGGTCGAGCTGGGCGCCGCGAGGGTACATGCCGTTGGTGAGATCGCGAGAGTGGCCCTCGATCAGGATGTACTCGAGCTCGTAAACGGCGTCGATGGAAGACTGGCCCTTGAGCTGACTCAACTTGATGTTGTCCAAGTCGTGCACCGACTCCTTGGCTGCGACGACCCATTGAGGCGGCACGTCCAGTCCAAGGTTCAGGAGGGCTTCAGAGGGGATGCCGTCGAACCTAGCTTGCAGAGCCTCGGTGGAGCCATTCTCGTCGAAAGAGGGCTTGGACGCCAGGACGTAGCGGTAGAAGCGCTTCACTGGAAGCTCACTTAGCCTCTCCTTGGGGTTGAGGAACAGTCGCATGTGGACACCGCTCAGCTCCGACAGAACCTTGAGGATGGGAAGCCATCTCTGAGCAGTCTCCGAAGAGGGGTCAACAGAGGCGACAATTTGGATCGCAGACGTCTCCAGCTCGCCCGTCTTGATGCACGTGTGGGTTTCGTTCCAGAACTTGAACACATCGCGACGCGTGGTGGGCGGAGTGTCGAAGATTCCCTCCGGGAGGGTTGAGACGGTTGAGAGTGCCACCAAGGATGTGAACTGAGCGGATGCGCCAGGCGATTTGATCTTGTCCTCGAGGCCCAGGTCCATGACAGCCTTGTTTGCTGGCTCAATGCGCTTCTTTCTCTCGTAAGTCAGGAGATTCTCCAGGTCGTCCACAGTGAAAGGTCTGCGCTTGCGGATGAGACCGACAGTTCTGCCGTTAAGGACCAGTGATTCGCGTCCAGAATCGCCGTCGAAGACGCGCATGAGCGGCTTCATGGATTCCCAGTACTCGTCACACTCCTTGAGCTCCCTGGAGCTCGGCACGAAGTCTTCGGGAAGATCGTCCACGAAGCTCTGACCTTTGTTCTTCCAAAGAAGATAGGAGAGCCTAGAGTGATGGTTCACGTCGCCGGTGTGGACGAAAGCCGTCTCGAGATCGCCATGTTCCGCAGCAAATTGGTAGGCATCTGCGAGCAGGTTCGCGCCCGCGTTGGAGTCGAAGTCGCCGAGGACGATGAGCTGCGCCCACTGGAACCACTCCGAGTCTTCTGCGGGCTTGAATGTCGGCAAGCGCTCGATGAGGTGGCCATAGTCGGCATAGACCTGAGCCATGTCCACGTGCTTGACGTCCTTCTCGTCTTCAGGAACAATCATGGGATTGCGCCGCAGGAGCGCATTGGCAAGGAAGACGCTAGGAAGCCAATCCTCGCTATCCTCGTCCAACTCGTTCTCGAACACGGCCTTTTGTATGGTGTTGAGATCCCGAGAGACCCTCATGCTCATGCTCGAAAGCCACTCGTCGTTGCGACGGAGAGCGACGCCGTTCACGAAGAAAGGAGGTGAGTTGCCGTCAGCGGCCATCCTTGCCAGCCAATTCGATGCTGCTTCCACGCGCTGAACGACGCTCGGTTCCTCGAAAAGCTGGTCGAAGCTCTTTGCGACCCGATTGCCGCGGATCTTCGCGTCCGCAGTCACGGTGCCGAAGGCAGTCTTGGAAGGCTCGGAAATCTCCTTCAGCTTGAGAGACTGCAGATCGTCTGTTAGTGGAGCTCTCGATGTGCGTAGGGTCTTTGCAACTCACGTGTTCAAGGTACTGCATGACAGCACTCAATCCGTGGTACTCGAGAAGGTAGTAGACGACGTGAGCCTGTCGCTGTGCCCGGACATTCTTCGTAGACGGAACGATGCCCCAGCGAAGGGCCAGCTTACGCTTGACCATGCTCTGCAGAGTTTCAACGAGCAGGGTGGCGTCAAGAGTGTTGGTGAGGTCGATGGGAATGACTACGTTCTGGATGTCTCTCTTGACGCTAGGCAGGGTGCCCGGGTAAGAGGGCTGAAGGAGCTAGAGACCGGTCAGCGTGTTTACAGGGATATTTGGACAGTTGGTGACATACCGCACGAAGGCTCTCGGGCCATTCGGCATAGCGCTTGTCCTTCTCAAGATTGTTCAGGAACACAATGACGTTGCCACCCTCTGTCGAATCCCTCCAGTCGTAGCGCTGCGGCTCATCGTTGTCCTTCGCCTTGGCGATGTTGTTGTTGGCAAGGACATTGATGGCCTCGGGCGGGGTGAAACCAAGCTTGCGCACGCTATTGACAATCTGCCTCTCGCGGCGCAAGTGCTCGAGCAAGGCGAAGGCATCCACATCGCGAGGCATGACCTGCACGCCGTTGATCCAAAGGATGTTGTATCCCGGAGGCAGAACAGCGTCCCTGTTGCTCTGGTGCTCCTTCAAGAAGTCCTTGGAGACGTCATGAGCGGCAATGGCAGAAGAGTGCTTCGGAAAGTCCTGCGAGAGCTTAAGTAGAGTGTCCAGCGGGTCCTCTGAGCCCATGACGAAGCTTCCAGCCTTGAGGCCCAGGCCTTTGAGGTCCGACTCGGAGAGCGGCTTCAAGTCTGCGACGTCCTCGTCCTGCAGGACGGCCTGGGGGGCATCTGCAGCCGGAGGCTTGGCATCATCGTCGGCCTGGCGGTCGTCAATGACGATGTAGTCGGTCCGCTTGAGGGCAAGCTCCACCCCGTAGCCATGGACATCCTGCGGGTCGTGGTGGGCATTCTTGGGGGGCTTGTGGCGCAGGGTGTAAGAGGTCTCGCCGGCGCGGGCAGTCTTGATGACGGTCTTGTGGAAGTTGCGGAAGCTGGGAGATGTGATGTCGGCGTAAAGAACCGAGGGGACCGAGCGGTACTCGTGCCTCATGGGGCGGTCGAAGGGCAGGTCCTTGACCCTAGAATCCAACGTCAGGCTGCGTCTAAGCTTGGAGAGGCGAGGCAGCGCAGCTTACCTAGCGTCCTTGACCTCGCCGTGCTCCTTGTCCATCTCGGGCGAGCAATACTGCTTCCCATTGAGCAGAACCCATGATTCACAGTCCTCGCCCTGCAGCGAAGGCTGGACGGAGGTGTTGTAGAACTGGTAGTGGGCCTCGATGCGCGGGGCGGCGGTGTGGATGGAGAGGGCGAATTGGAAGGAGGAGAGGGCGTCGGGGTCGGTGATGTGGCCGTCGTCTTGGAGAAGCTGCAGGAAGGCGTGGTACTGGTCCTTTTCGGTGGATTTGGCGTCAAAGTAGCCGTCTGCTATGCGGTCGAGCAGAGGGAAGTAGGCGGTTGCGTTCTCGAAGGCGGCCGTCTCCCTAGCTGGGGTTAGCTGCAGGTTGGCGAGAGGCATGCAATGGCAATGGCAGGCTTACAGCAACTCGACGAGGTATGGCGGAGAATTGAAACGAGCCTTGAGAGCTACGTTGATGGGCGGGCTGGCGGTGGTCGCGATCGGCAGGGCGAGAGCGGCGAAGAGCAGGGTCGCCTGGCTGCCGGGCAGCCAATGACGAACCCTCATGGTGGATTTCGAAAAGGCGACGGGATGCCAGTGGTGTGGTGTGGTGTGGTGCGGAACAATGTAGGTGGGTGCGGAGGACAGCAGCTGCAAGGGCAAGGGCAAGGCCAGCGGGAGGCGGCACTAGTTGGAGACTCGGGCTGGTTGGGCGGGAAGTTGCATTGGAGGACTATCCACAGAAGGCACCCTTTTCGAGAGGTTTCCCAGATTCGCGCGGCTGACAAGTGAAACACGGCGGGCAGGCGTGTGTTGATAGCTGTCATGATGAGCTCCCGCACGGCCCCATCGCCAAGTCTACCTACTTAGCTAAGTACGTAAGTACTGCTTTACTCCTGCCTCACTTCATCGCTCAAACAATCGTTCCAATGCTCATCCCATCACTCCATACTGCTCTCCCATGGCGTACATCCGGACGGCGCACTGCTGCAGAAGCTCGCCGACCTGGCCGCGGAACGAGAGGTCCACCTTGCCGTATACGTAGTACATCCAGTCGACCATTTTGAAGACGCTCCGGAAACTCCATCCTCCCCTTGATCGTCTCGCTCACCGGCAGTCGGAGCATATGTTCGAAGTAGGTTGATGCCGCGCTGAGCACGATGCGATGCACCCCGCAACCCAAGGCCACGATCCTACGTACGTACCTTGCGTTCCTGTTAGTCCTTGTTGATCATGACTGCCCTTCCCTCAATCAATCAATCAATCACTACCTTCCGAGGAGCCCGTCGTTCAGGCAGCTTCTGCACGAACACTCCCCACCTTGTTTGGCATTATGGTCGGGCCGGTTGAGGAGCGTGACCTTCGGTACCCGGTTCGGCATGTCGAGATCTTCGAAGAGGGTGGGATGTGGAGTTGGAGTTGGATGTGAAGGAGGACCCCGAGGAAGAAAACAAAGTCCATGTTTGGTGACCCCGCCCGTGCTCCAAAGAGACGCAGCCTACCTTCACGGCCAAGGCGGCTCGCCGCTCACTTGGTTCGGGCACAGGGCACATCGATATCCGCATATGTTTGACAGTAAAATTCTACTCCGATAACATGTTCCGCTCCATTGTTGTATTCCTGATTGATACTGCTCCTCCCAGTGCTGGGCCTACGGGACTGTTTGTAGTCATGATCAAGGATACCCGGGTACCCTTTCAGATTGTTTCTGTCCTTGTCAAGGCCTCGGGGTGTGCGCCATTGGGGAGCTGTCGTGACTTGCGGCTGGGTTGAGCGAGCAGACATTGCGCGCGGGATGTGCCATGAGATATCGGCGACACGTCCTCGTCGCGGCCGTCCAGGTTGTCGCTGTGGGTGAGCCGGTTGGTCAAGCGCAATGGTGGCGGCTGGCGCGCTTCAGTGCCAGCGCCGCTCACCACCGTAGAGGCGCAAGCTTGGATATCAATCTGTGAGCTACGCGCGAGTGTCCTGACAGGCAGAGTCTGTCGCGCTTGCCGCGGCGTCGTATGCTGCTTCCAACGTGGTCCAAGTCTATGCCCGTCTACTACGTGATGGCCGTCGTCCGCCTCCATGGCCTTCTTCTGCGGTGTCCCCGAGGCAGGGTTGCCCAGGCAGAAGCCCGAACGGCCACCATCACCTCGCTGGTCTTCCCCTTTCCGGCATAGCCAACCCCTTCGCCCAGCACAGATCACCTTGCCATACGCGTTGCCAGGCCAGCAAGTCGGCCGGATCAAATGACCACCGTCCAACCACTCCGCCTCGCTGCGCTTAAATACCCCCGGGCTCCTCGACCCCAACTCCTCTTTTTCTTCTTCAGCTCTCTTTGCCTTTTGGCTTAGATCAAGTGAAGTGGCTGTTCTTTCTAGTTTAATCTCTAGAACGCCCCTACGGGGGCATTTCTTTTGATTAAACTAGTTTTTGGAAACCGCCTTGGGGGGTTCTGAGCTTCGCTCATCTTCTTGGGCACAGTGTCGCTCGTATTGCACTGCTTCGAGCTGACGCGAACTTCTTTTCGTTGATTGCTCCAGCTTGACTGGGGCTTCGAGGAAGAGATCCATCTCCCTTTGCTACTTGCTTAGCTGGGCTGAGCTTCCGGTACGTTGCGACGTTTAAGTGTTGTCCCGGTGTTGCGCTTGCGCATCGCCCATGGTGTTTTCCGCCGCTCGCACAGCGCCTTCACCCCGCCGCATCGCAAAGCATGAGAAGAAGCCGGCTGGGCCACTGTGCACAGCGCCTTCGGCCAGACAGCCATGACGGCAAGAGCCTCCTCTTACTGCATCCTTGCGCGACGAGCAACGCCCGCGAGCGACGGTCGTTCGAGCGACCACATGTTCCACATCACTGACACCGTCGCGCGCCCCGGCCAATCGAGCGGCCCGTCCGCGGCATTTTACGGAAGCGATTGTGTAACAGCAACGTTATCGCGCTGAGAAGGTGGAAGGTCACGATGCGCGGCTGAGGTGTTTAGGCCGGAGGCGCGCGCAACAGCTCGCACCTTCACCTCTCTTGGCCACACGCGACCTAATTGAGGCCGAAGGACGAACACAAAGAAAGAACCATGACCAAGTACGGAGCGGCTTCGGGCGCGCTGACGACGACAAGACGGCGCACAGTGACGCGATCGAGCCCCCCAACCAGCTTCCAAGCAGGGCGACACCTCTCGGAGTAAGTACCCTTTGGTTCCTGTCTCCAAGCCACCTCCCGTCTAGCGCGCGCAATCAAGGCAGCATCATTCCGCATGCTGCCTACCTGTCACAATATCCAGGTAGCTTATCGGAAGCCCCCGGCTCGACCGCATCTCTCGCTCTACCAATCTTAAGCCTCGTCCGCTTTCTTCTAGATACTTCGGACTCCGATGCTCTACTTTACTCCTCCGCCTTCAGATCAGCAACAATAGACTTGCCTAGTCTCCGTTGGCAGCTCCGAACGCCACGCCGCTTCCCAGCCCCCAGGATGCTGCTTATCGGCCCAACTTCCATCACGCCAAAGGACACCTTCAAGATATAGAAGCTCTACATTTGCGCACGACAGCCTCTCTTAGCAGTGGCGACTTTCTCTGCCGATGCGACGGCTCAGCTTGGTAATGAGGAAACGTGCGAGGGGCTGCGTTCGCCGCAGCCTGCATTGCTCAAGCAATCACAACTTCCTGATCCCTTGCCGGCCGACGCAAGAAAACCGATTGATATACTCAAGGATGGCTGCAAAGCGTCGGATTAGTCGAATACTTTGTGTTGAATCTTGCGCAATTCCTGCTGATAGGAAGGCAGGCCTTCATGATGCCAACCGCTGCCAATGGCCATACGATGAGATAAGTAACATAGCAGCACAAACATGCATTTCACAGCGCAGAAACTTGCAGTGGAGGTGTTACTGAGGATGAAAGAAGCTTTGTTCCATCTGTTGTACCCGTAAAGCCGCGAGCGATGGACCTACTTGCGCGCCAAACTAGTGAGCTGCCGCATGAATAGCTGCGAGGTGGACTTTATGTCGAGGAAGCTGAAGAAGAGAGAGTGCGCGCGCATACGCGGAACGTTTACATCGCTAGGCATTTACCACTTGAAGCCTCCTTTAAATACGCGCGCAAGAGTGACAATCGCGTTGTCACCATGTCTATATATCAAATCAATTCCACAGTGTTGCATCACTCCTCCGGATACACCATCTTCTTCGTCACGCCCCCATCCACCACAATCTCCTCGCCCGTCACGAAGCCGCTCTCGGCCAAAAACACGACCGCGCGCGCAATATCATCCACGCGCCCCACGCGGCCGGCGGGATGCCAGGCATGGTCCGCCTCGCCCAGCGCCTCGCCCCACTTCGCGCCCTTCGCATCCGCGGCCGCGCTCTCATCATCCACATCGATCCAGCCGGGAGTGACGGCGTTGACGCGGATGCCGTGCGCCTCGCCCAGCGACACGGCCATGCTGCGGGTCAGGCCCAGCAAGCCCGCCTTCACGGCGCTGTAGGCCTCGTGGTTCGGCTCGGCCTGGTGCGCGCGCGTGGACGAGACGTTGACGATGGAGCCGGGCCGCTGCTGGGCTCTCGGCATCAGCATCAGCATCGGCACGCACAGCCGCGCCAGCAGGAACGGCGCCGTCAGCCCCACGGCCAGCTTGACGTCCCACTCGCGCTCGACCGCGTCGCCCGCGTCGTCCATGCGCCGGTCCTCGCTCCATACGTGCGGCGTGGCGAAGGCGTTGTTGACCAGCACGTCCAGTCGCTTGTCGAAGAAGGTCGAGGCTTCGGCGACGGCCGACTTGAGCTGCGCGCGGTCAGCTAGGTCGACGACTCGGCCCTGGAAAGGGGGAGGGGAAGAAGGAGAGGACGAAGGTTTGACCCAGGATGAGGCGAGGGACAATGTATTCTCGAGCTCGGGCCTGTTGGAGTCGAGGAGGAAGACGCGGTGCCCTTTCGAGAGGAGGCTGCGGGTCAGGCCTCGGCCAATGCCGCGTGCGGCGCCGGTTATGAGGTAGTTCATGGGTGGTTCGGAGGAGTCGGATGCCATTGATGTTTAGAAAGCGGTACTTTGAAGGGTGGGAAAAAGTGGAATGACGTCGAGGAGGCCAAAGTCCGTTAACGCCAGCAAAGCAAGGCACAGGCCAGTCCCTGAACACCAATGCTCGCACCTTAGCGCCCGACGACACTTCAACAAGCTTTCGACCGAACTCATCTGTCACGTTGCCGAATACGCCACCAAGGATGCTCTCCTCGCCCTACCCTCCACCTCTATGGGCTGAAATAGGCATACCGTTCACGACAGTGACGGGAACCCCGGAAATGAGCAAGAGAACCAAAGAGCTGATGTTTTCCTTTTGCCTTGCGGCACTCAATCTTCCGAGTAACATGTATGAGCAGAAGTGAAGCAGAACCAAAGCACGAGAATCATCAATCGATCGCAACCATCCTCACTCATCCATCAAACCTTATACCCCGCCTTCCGACACTTGTCCAAGCACTCCCTCCTGCCGTAGATGCTGCCGAAGCCGACGGGCGGCACCGTTTCCGCCGTGGCATTGAGGTCGGCGGCCGATCCGTCGTAACCGAGGGCGGCCATGGCCATCCAGGACGGCATGCCGCGCATCAGCGTGTTGACGATGTTGTGCGTGCCCGTGTCCTCCGAGTTCAGCGCCGAGACGAGCTGGGTGTATTCGCAGCCTGGAATTTGAAGGGAAGGGAATTAGCATGATCAGTGCTTTGAAAGGAGGGGGGGAAAGACGAGATGCGCATCAGGGACAGGACAAGCCAGGGTGCGCGAGACAAGAGACGGTTGCAGTCATCCGGACAGGGATGACCGAGCCCCGCAGTTGCGCGCTGTTATTGTTGTTGTTGTTGTTGCTGCTGCTGCTGCTGCTGCTGCTGCACGCGTGATCGACGTCTTTTGAGAAAAGGTGACAGACGTAAACCCAGCCGCTGCTGCTGTGCGACCATGGGCGAAGGGGATGCCGTCCCGTTCGCCTACAACAGTCACGACGCATTCCTAAATTGGGATGAGGCGTCCACGCGGGGAGCAGCGGCACCGAACGCGCCATGTATGTACCTGCAGTGGCGATCTTTCGACCGGGTCTGGGACGGCACAGGGAGAGAAGGAAAGGCGCAGAGCCAGCCAGATGTGGGAAAGAGGGCAGACTGTGCGACGCAGGCGGCGGGGGCTGCAGGATGCATGGAGGGAGCGCGACGTCGCGCCAGGGGGAGAAAAAAAAAAGGCCAAACAGGGGATAGAGATTCAAAACAGTCGAGATGAAGAGGGAAGTTACTTCTTCTTTCGCAACACTTACCCTTGTTCTCCATCGTATGGATGCTCGCGGCGGGGAAGATGGTGCATTTGCCGGCGTCCAGGGTAGCCCTGACGGTGCGCGCGCCATTCTCCTCGATCATATACGTGTCGGTGGTGCCGTTGATGGCCATGACGAAGTTCGCGGCGCGCGGATGAAAGTGCGGCGGCAGCATGGAGCAAGGGCCCAGGCTCAACAGCGCCATGGTCATGCCGTTGCCTGTCGCGTAGGGAAAGGTGGCCCGGTTGGCGTTGACGACGGAGCCCGGCGCCCAGCTGTAGTTGGGCTGCTCGTGAAAGTCGAAGACGGTGGCCTTGTCGTCCGGGTACAGCTTGAGCCGCTCTAGGCGCGTCGGTGCGTTCATCGTGGCTTCGACCAGCTGTGCGTCGGCGACTTGGTCGACCGCGGCGACGGGGCGGTGCAGGCTTGCTACTGCAAGGAGGAGGCCGAGCCAGAAGCTTGTTTGGGAGATCATGCTGTCAAGTGGTGTTACAAAAGTAGGTACCGCAGAGCCAGGCGGTAGGGTGGAAAGGAAGCGGCAGCAGCCGGTGGCACACAGAAGAGAATCGAAGGAAAATGAGGTGTCGCCCTTTGAGGAACTGAGAGGTAGAGGCGCCCCTGGTCTTATACCCTTCCGCGTACAACCCGCAGGCCCGATCACGGGGAAATTGGAGTGAGCAGAAGCATGCTCCGGGGCCGGGATGTTGGTGGCCCTTGCCTGATACACTGTTTGTACTCCATCCTCGTCTAGATCAAGCATGCCTGGCCACCAAGAAGAAGGAGCTGAATCGGAGATGGTGATCCTTTCGGTTACACGTATCAGTCGCAATGGAAGTAATTGCTTCTCCTACAACAGCTGCATCCTCGTGCTAAAGGTATCGTATGAAGACGCTCAATGGGCCGTACATGGCCTGAAGTGAGTAGGAGGACTCACGCATTGGTCGACTGTCAAAACCAAGTATTTGCTGCCACCAGCCAGTCCAGTGCGGCTTGCAGAGAACTCACATACACTTGAAAAGCCTGCGATGTAGGCCCTACCCTGAGATGGACGGCCTCGACCACCCATTTTCCAGGCCGCAAGCGGAGATATTGCAATGTGTGGCTTGGTGATCATGACATTGGGGTAAGGGCAGACGACGACGCCACTATCACGCCAATAAGCCGGGCCCGGCTGATTCCTCGGCAGCTTCCATCCCATTCGGCCTACTGTTTGCTTGTGTCGTGTCTCGCAAAGTTGGTGGGAGGGCTGTGCGAAAGTGGAATGCTGCCAATTTCAGCCTGACGTGAGTGAAGACCCCACCGAGGCAATGAGGAATGTAGGATCGCGCGTGAACCAGTTCCGCCACATGGATTGCCCAGACTTAGAGTTGGGATGCGTAAATATACCAATATGGCGTCGCGCCTTGTTAAAGTCTGCAGTCTAAGGTGGTTCTCTCTCTGCGAGTCGCTGATCCGGGGGTAGCCTTATGCAAGCCTGCAAGAAGAAGCCCACTGCCGAGAGGCTTCTGTCATCAAAGACAAAAGGATCTGGAGACTACACCATTAGAAGCAGTCTTCTAGTGATCCTCAGAGGCTGCAATTGCCGTCTCGGGACTTGGTTGGCGTAGAGCGTAGGGCGACCGTATGTACATGCACCACCTTCTCCCACACTCTGTTGTCGTGATGTCCAACGCGCGCTGTTGTGAATAGAACAGCGCGGATAACCTTGGGAACCGCATTTCAAGCAGTTGATAGAGGAACGAAACGGCCGCGCGACTGCAGGTACCGAGCCCGGTCACCGGGAACCCCTCGTGGCACGTAGGCTTTCTCTGGCTGCGTCCCTCCACCGTAGCACAGGAAAGTTTTTGCGAACCCACGTCGACGCGCTCTGATCCCTTTCTTCCGCCCGGCGGACCTCGGACGCATGAACGGACCCCGGTTGTGTCACCGATGCTGTGGTGTAGATCAGGCTATTGTGGAACCTCAGATGAGCTAGCGGTCGAGCCTCGATGTGGGCCACTGCGCTGTGACCTTTCTAGCAGTGCGACAATCCTTCTCGCTTCGCAATGTTGGCGGATTCGAGACGACCAAGCCACTGCTGACGCTGTGCGAGGGTCGCCGAGTCGTTGGATCCTTGGCCACGAGCGTAATGGCCAGGCGTGGCGAATAGGACCGGAGGATCATGAGCCGGGCGCCGCAAAGGCTTGATGGATGCTGAAAGGTGGTGACGAGTCCAAGTAAGGCTCGGCACTTGTTGATCAGCCGCTCTCCCGGTCTGGGGAAGACGAGGAGTGATGGGAAGGAGCGATACACAACTTCCCGCTGTACTACCGCGAAGAGAACGTCGCCACATGTCCTGCAAATCAATCTCTGGAAGCTAAGAACGAACTTTGAAGCAGTGGTTCTATTGCAATGCATTTGACTCGCTAATCCAATCGTTTGCACCAATCCTCCCGTCGCAGTCCACTCCATACATGTACAAAGCCCTCCACTTTCATTTCGCTCAGACAGCCGCACTGTAAGCACCCATGAACCCTCTCCGATTGCTCATTCTTGTGTACAGCTTTCTCCCTTCATCCGCCCAGAACACCAGGCTGGCCAGAGCGAGCAGCCGGATCAAATCAGCGAGCGAGAGCGCCTCCGTCTGGAAGACGTTCTGCAAGCCTGGGAAGTAAATCACGAACATCTGTCCAATCAGGGATCCCATGACGGCAAAGTTGAACATGCGGTTTCCTGCCAACTTGGTCTCGCCTTTAACCACACTCTTGGACTCGGACCGGCAAGTGAGAGCGTTGAACATGTCGAAGAAGACGAAAGCGGTGAAGGTCATGGTGGTGTCGCGAGCGGTGACAGCGCCATCCTGCATGCATTGGATATAGACAGCCAAGGTGCCGAGCATGATGATCGATGCTTGCGTGAGGACGCGCTGCAGAAGAGGCCGAGTCAGGACACGAGCCGTCTTGCTCCGGGGAGGCCGAGACATGACAGCAGGGTCGACGGGTTCGACACCGAGTGACTGGGCAGGTGGACCATCCATGAGAATGTCTGTTCGAGGAAGGTTAGAAACTGCGTCGTGAAAATGAGGAGGGGAGTTCCATACTTATCCAAAGAATCTGCATGGCATTGAGCGGGTTTTTGAAGCCCATGAATGTGCTCACAAGCACTAGGCTCAAGGCCGCAGCGCTCGTGCTCAGCTGGAAGGTCAGGAAGTTCTGAATGTTGTAGAAAATCCCCTTGCCCTCTTCAATGGCGGCAAGGATGGTGGAGAAGTCGTCATCGGTCAAAATCATGTCTGCCGCCTCCTTGGCAACGTCAGTACCGAGCTGTCCCATGCTGATACCAATGTCAGCCTTCTTCAGCGCCGGTGCATCATTCACACCATCCCCAGTCATGGCAACGACGTCTCCGCGGGCTTGCAGCGCTTTCACAATCTTCAGCTTGTGATCGGGGCTTGTCCGAGCGAAGATGGTCGTTGTAGCAATGGCGCGGGACAGTTCTTCCTCGGTCATTTGGTCGAGCTCGTCGCCTCGCAAAACCGCCGGTCCGATCGAAGAGTTCTGGTTGATGGGCATGCCAAGCTTCTGGCCGATTGCGACGGCTGTGGTCTCGGCATCACCGGTGATCATGATGACCTTGACGCCTCCAGCCATTAGGCGACGGATTGAGCGGTCGACGCCTTTGCGCGGCGGATCGCTCATGCCCACGAGCCCAGCGAAAGCGAGGCCGTGGTACGAATCTTCATGCTTCTCGGGGGAATGGCCAAGTACGGGAGACGAAGCGGCACTGCGACTCCTGTGTGGCGGCTTCAAGCCACCCGATCCGCGAACTGATCCACTCGCAAAGCCAAGAACACGCAACCCATCCTGGGCCATGTGGTCCGCAGCGCTGATTGCCTCCCGTCTCTTGGCGTCATCAAGCGGCACCTCACGGCCTTGCGCAGTGATGTATGTGTCGCACCGATCCAACACCTTCTCCAACGCGCCCTTGATGTATGCCACATCCGGCGCGCTCGCACTTTCATGGCCAGAATTTCCCTGTACCACGCAACCCATCCACTTCCGCTCGGAGCTGAAGGGCGTCTCATTGAGGCGTGCGCCGATTCTCTCGCGAACATCATCCTCGCCAAACTCGTCCAATAAATCAAGGAGCGCAACGTCTGTGGGCTGGCCAACCCAGCGGCTTTTGGCTCCAGAAGGGTCGTCGGCGCCGCCAAGAGTTGACGACAGAACGGCGGCAGTCGCATTTGAGGCGGCGGCGGGGCTAATCAGGCGACCATGGTTGACAATATTTCCAATGCGCAGAATGGTCCGGGTTGCTGGGTCGAGGGAGGTCGAGTCTCTCCTTCGCGTAACGTCGACTGGCTCTTTGTCTTCAAAGTGCCAGAGTTTCGTGACAGTCATATGGTTCGTTGTCAAAGTTCCTGTAGTGAGATCAGAATGTGAGCTTCGACTGTCTCTGGGTACGTCACATGTGCCATTCAGGCACTGCAGGTCTTACCTGTTTTGTCGGTGCAGACGACGTTGACCGAGCCCAGAGTCTCCACGCTTGGGAGCCTCCTGACGATGGCGTTCTTCTTGGACATCCTCAACACCCCCAGCGCCAGCGTGACAGTGACGATGATCGGAAGTCCCTCGGGAATAGCAGCGACAGCCAATGAAACCCCAATCGTAAAGAGATCCAGGAATGCCCAGCCGCGCCACAAACCCACGAGCATGATGAATGCGATGACTCCGAAGGACATATAGCTCAGGTCCTTTCCAAGGCGGTCCATGGACAGCTGCAGCGGGGTTCGAGGGCTTTCAATCTCCTGCAACGAGGCGGAAATGGCCCCGAATTCGGTGTTGGCGCCAGTTCCAATGACGATGCCTTGACCGTACCCGGAGCGTACAAGGGTGCCCATGAAGGCAATGTTGATTTGATCGTTCAAACGGATGTCCGCTCCGACGGTGCCGGTAGCCGGAGAGGCATAAAAGGGAGCCTGCGGCCCTGGGGAAGCCCACCCATTGCCACGAGAGGATTTGTCGAGAGTATCCGGCTTCTTTGAGACGGGCTCGTTCTCGCCAGTCAGGTTGGACTCGTCAATTGACAGGTCGGCGGCGTGAGTAATGCGGATATCGGCAGGGACACGGTCACCGGTATGGAAAAGCACCAGATCTCCCGGAACGAGCTGAGTGGCGGAGATTGTCATCGAGGCGCCTTCAGCAGCCTCAAGCGCAGCGGTAGTGTCCTCCAGAGCACCTGTGGGGACGGTGGCCGAACCATTTTCCTGGGGAAGGCGCGGGGAAGATCGAGGGCCATTGGGAAAGTTGCTCCGAATGACATGAGCAGAATGCGGGACTAGCTGGTTCAGGGCTTCCAGGGACTTTTCGGAGCGGTACTCCTGCACAAAGCCAACTGACACGACAATGGTCACGGCAGCAGCGATGCTTACGGCATCGTCATAGTTGCCCATAATCAAAGACACGCCGGCGGAGCCCAGCAACAGCAGTATGAGGGTCTCCTGGAACTGCTTGAGGAAACGCAGCCAGAGGGGCTCGGGCTCTTCGTGGGGCAGCTCGTTGAGGCCATGGTCGTGGATGCGCGCCGAGGCTTCAGACGGGGAAAGGCCAGATTTCAGAGAGGTGGCGAGTTGGAGGGCGGTGTCATCGGCAGACAGGAGCGAGTAAGAGGAGGTGATGGACTGTTTGCAGTGGCAGCTCCGTCAGCATCAAAGGCGCAAGTTTGGAGGAAAGGGTGGTGGTGGTACCGGCTGGTCGGGGTTTCGGCCCCGGCGCGAGGAAGGCCGGGAGGCAGGAGCAGAGCCTAGCTTGGGCGAAAGCGGTCGCAAGGAGAGGCTCTCGCTCGGAGCGTAGAGCGGCAGGGCAGGCGAATCTCCTCGTGGCATTGTTGCATGGCCGCCGCCAGCTGGCGACGGGACGAGGTGAGGGCTGGGGATTCGAAGCGCCAGCGAAGACGGAGGCGGGCGGGGCGACGGGGCGAATTGCAGCTTATATCGGGTGGGATATCATGGGCGGCAGCAACGCGGGCGTGCGGAGGGCAGACTGGCGGTGTGGTGTTGTGAAAGAAATGCTGCTGGTCAAGGTGGACATTGGGAAATCGAGACAGATCCCCCCGACGGATGCAGGGCTAGCTCCATACCGCTTGGCCCCGGCGGCGCGGTACGTACCTGCCGTACGAAGGTACGAAACCCGCGGGAAACGGCTGCGCCTCACGGAGCGCGAAATTGCTAGGTGTGGACATTTCTCACCAGCCTTGCGGCCGCCAGGCCCATAGGACTACGTAAATGCAATTGCCTAGGGGACCCTTTGTGGTGGACGATCCCGGACCGGGCGTAGCTCTCCGCTGGAGACGGCGGCAGCGGGCAGCCTTGGCGCGCGGATCGCGGCATGACTAAGCCACTAAGCTTCTCCAGCCACTGCCACTGCGTTCCGCGCCTGATCCCAGCCTGCCGCCTATGCTCTGCTCCCCGAGCACGCGCACCACCACCTCCCCCATCCCACCGCTCCATCACCACCCGTGCCCACCCCACCCCGGCGCATTGCCCCCGACCCGTGTTTTCGCTGCTGCCACCTACGCGCCTCCATTGCCCTACTCACTGCTTCTTCGCGACACGCGTTGCCCCTCGAACGCGCCCGGTCGCTACGTTTGCTAGGCGCGTCGCAAGAAATCACAACACGCGGCGAGTACCTGCCCATCCGCCGGGGCCGCCTCGACCCACAACAACAACAACAACAACAACAACAATAACAACAACACATCATGTTCTACTCCGAGACCCTCCTGTCCAAGACCGGGCCGCTGGCTCGCGTCTGGCTGGCCGCCAACCTCGAGCGCAAGCTTTCCAAGAGCAACATCCTCCAGTCCAACATCGAGACCAGCGTCAGCGCTATTGTCGACCAAGGCCAGGCCCCAATGGCTCTCCGCCTCAGTGGCCAGCTTCTGCTCGGTGTCGTGAGGATCTACAGCAGGAAGGCCCGCTACCTGCTCGATGATTGCAACGAAGCCCTCATGAAAATTAAGCTGGTATGCGAATGCCCCCATGTCCCACAATACTACTATCTCTAATAAATCCACAGGCCTTCCGTCCGGGCAACGTCGATCTTCCCGTCACCCAGGCCCAGTCGGTGAACCCCGCCTCTTTGACGCTTCCAGATGTCTTGACCGAGCTCGACCTGCTTGCGCCTATGCCTGACCCTTCCCTGCTGCTGTCGCAAGAGCCAGAGATCGAGACTGGCCGCCGCGATCCCACTCTTTTGGATCTTCCCAGCCAGTATCTCATGGATACCCAGGAGCGCCAGGCCCAGGAGACTTTGCAGCTTGGCGACGATGACCTTTACCTGGATATTAGCGAGGGCCCCGATCTTAC
Source organism: Diplodia mutila (assembly GCA_022560015.1). Lineage (NCBI taxonomy): Eukaryota > Fungi > Ascomycota > Dothideomycetes > Botryosphaeriales > Botryosphaeriaceae > Diplodia > Diplodia mutila. The sequence goes on along the minus strand of JAFISB010000074.1, from coordinate 129,704 downwards.
CATGGACCGTAGCATTGAAGTCGGGCGTGACGCCCCTCTCCCCAGGCCCGCCTCTGAAGAGGTTGCCCCTAGCCCCAAGCCGCTTGAAGACGACGGACTTGTGCTTGATCTAGGGGACGATTCTGTTCTCCCCACCACCGTTCTTGGTCGCAGGCCATCCATTGGAGACGACGATATTGCTATGGGCGGGCTGGATGATGAGCCTACTCCTGCTCCCGCTCCCGAGGAAGAGGAGCCCCGTGCTCCTACCCCTCTTGACGAAGAACACGAGCCCGAGCATCGCCGCCGCGAGAGCGCTTCTCCCCTTTCCTCTGCTCGCTCTAGCGTTGCTCGCGAGCTTGAGGAAACCTTCCACTTCGATCAGGAGAATACCGTCATTGACCCTGATGAGGAGCTTATCACCGCTCCTCAGCGCGTCAAGAGGCGCAAGATTCTCCAGGCCGACGCCGACACCGAATTCTCGCAATCCCAGTTCAAGGCTCAGATGAACGACCACACGAAGATTCTCAGGCAGCCCGAATTCCTCCCTCGAGATCCCATGTTGCTGGCTCTCATGAACATGCAGAAGAATGGCGGCTTCGTCTCCAGCATCCTTGGCGGTGGAATTAGCCAGGGTTGGGCTCCCGAGCTCCGGGGCATTCTGTCGCTAGAGGTTGTTCGCCGCTCGGGCGAGCTGAAGCGCAAGCGCGGCGCCGCGGGCGCCATTGAGGGATTGGAGCAGGAGCAAAAGCAAGATGGACACGCTCCGCAGCTCGAGATCCCCGATGAGTCTGGCTTCGACCTCAGTGCGGGCGCCGGTCTTGACGCTGGCGGTGACACCACCCTGAACATTGGCCAGGAAGAGGAACTCGGCAACGTTCCGGCTCGCGAGCGTACCGCCTCCATCGAACCAGTTCCCGAAGATGACGAGCAGGCCATGTCCCCTCTCCCCGGCGACAACTTCGATGACACGACCGCGCCTTTGCTGCACCCCGAAGACGCTGGCCCTATCTCTGTCGGAACACGTCACGCCGTGCACATTCTCCGCGAGAAGTTCGGACCCGACGCCGAGTCTTCGCCTAATGCGCGCCAGAAGAGCAGCGTGCTCTTCCAAGACATGCTTCCCGAGGCTACCACCACGAAGGCCGACGCGACCAAGATGTTCTTCGAGTGCCTCGTGTTGGCGACCAAGGACGCTGTTAAGGTTGAGCAGAAGGCGGATGATCTTGGCGCTCCGATCCGACTACGGGCAAAGCGTGCCTTGTGGGGCGACTGGGCTGAGATGAGTGCTGGCGGCGAGATTGCTAACCAGAGCCAGGCCCAAGAGGTCGCTGCTGCTGCTTAAACGCGTGCTTGCATTTTGGTCTAGGTTTCTTCTACTGCGCGGCGTCTGGAGCATTGGGGAGCTTTGGGGCACTCGACCCGTCCTCTACCCTCTTGGATACGAGTCCCTTTTGGTTCATCTTCTTTAACGGCGATTAACGGAACCCGGAAAACTTGGCGTAATTGGTTGAATGGGATCTGCATTTCTGGATTCTTATTCCTATTATTTATTTTTACGAGACGGAAATCTTCTGGGGCTATGAATGGACAGTCGTGGGTTTTCTTTCTTTCTTCATACCCTGATTTCCCGGTTTGAGTTGATGGAGAGGGGAATCATTGTATGATCAGGACGCATGGAAATTGGATTGGGAATTGCCCATGTGACAGTCGTAGTAGCTAGGGTAGATAGTTCGCTCAATGCAAGGAAGGCACCGTGATGAAAGCGTGTGCGATTGACCATGCCCTACACTGCATGCATACTACTAACTGAAAGGCCGTCTGCGCATGGCGTACCGTTCTGCAGGTCAAGCTTACCTCTAATGATAGCGCACTGCGAGTGGGGGCATCTAAGGCTGCAGGATTGGTTCGCAAAGCTATCTGCCGACCACCTTCACATGCTCCCGTATCTTTCTAACGCCAACTTAACCTTAGCCACGGCAAGCCAAATGTTACACGATACCTATCACGCTCCTTACTAAGACACTTCTCACCAATCACGCCCCCTTGCACAACATATGTATCGATCCGCGCTTCCGCTTATAGCGAACGAGTCCAGAAATAGCCTTGCTCACTTGCTACAATTTAGTAAGTGGCTGACAAAGAAGCGAGTAACACACTTGTCTTTCTTATAAGCTTATCCTCTCTAGCGTCCAATCGTCTCCCTCTCGATGCCTCTTGTTTCTGTCTTACCTGCACTTCTTATCTGAGCCGGCGCCTTTTTCTTTCTCCACCTTTCTTGACGTCGGCCTCTTGTTACCTTTGGCACTCGTTACCCGGTGGTGCGGTGCGGGCCGGCTCGGGCTTGCATGCATGCACCATGACCCTGTCTGGAGATATGGGGATAGTGCAGTTTTGACGTTATCTAAAATTAGTGATTGGTGGTGGTGGTCATCTGGCCGGGAAATTTGGTTAAGATTGAGCTGGGAGAGAACCGAGTCTGAACGAAAGACTGTTTTCTTTAGAATAAGAAGAAGAAAAAGAAGATGGCAAGGGGGGTATGGGGACATGATGTAAAACTGTATCAAATGAAAGCCAGGTAGATCCTCGATTATACGTGGGTTGACAAAGCGACCCTCGGTGGCATGTCGACTTCACAGTAGTATCATTATTGCCGCTCATAGATCCGCATTCTTATGACATTTGAAAGATATATGTCGTAGTGGCGCAAGGAACCTCTACCCCGAGTTCTGTGACGACATTCTTCTCTAGGGACCGACAGCAGGAAATGATGCAAGTGGTCCACGATGAATACCTCGGAACATGTTCCTACGGTTCCGATAGCCCTGCTCCTTTCTCCCTGGTGACCGCTGCCTCGTCATCGGGATCGCTGCCGTATACAGGGAGCGTCCTCTGCGAGATGACATCAAACGGCCACGCCAAAGCGGACATCCGTGGCTCACCAGAATGCATATCACTCGGACTTGCCATCATCTTCTCCAACAGGGAGGGAGAGGGCAATTACATTGTCCGATTCTTATCGTCCATTCAATATGACTTCCTAAGCAGCGGGCAAAGGAAAAAGAAAGGCGCGATTTGCGGGCGGCCATCGACCTTCCTCGATGTCCCATCCAGGGCAAGCCCTAATCTCAACTCTGTCCTGCCCATAATTCTCCTATTCTCCTTGCACGCGCGGCAGGTATGTCCGGGTTCGCCACCCTTTCTGACAATTTCTTCCCCGCCGCCAAGGTCTTGGAAAGCATGAGGTAGGGCAGAGAGGGGGGGTTGACGTTATAGTGGGGTTCTGTCAGGTTTCCGGGATGTCGATTGGGAGTTTGGGGTGGTTCATTTTTTGGCTTGTGTTTTCCGGTGGGAGCCGTCACTCTACATGCAATTGCTGCACAAACGGGCAGGATTGTCACTCGTTCTCGCAGATCTCGCTTGGACCTCAGTTGCAGTACGTCACTGATACCAAATGAAAGGGAGGGAAAAGAAACAAGTGCAGAATATGATGGAAGATGTTGTAGGACGATCACTTTTGAGATAAAGGACGGCGAGGGCAGGAAAATGGCGCTGCCGATCGCATATGCGGCAAAACTGTTGGAGATCCGTCGTGCAACTTTCCCGTACAACTGTTCTATCGCGGTTCTCGGGGCAAAATGATGGTGGTGGCGGAGATGGGCGTCGCTGCACATGGTGTGACAGGAGATCTTGTCGCAGATTACTGCTTGCAGGTCTGGCCCTTTGGCCGTTGGACCGGCTCGGACATGGAAAGTTTAAATGGTATCACAGCATCCGCAGGATTCCAACGCCAACGGGAAGCCAGGGGACCGGGTGAGCAGGGGAAGGCGGGGCGAGATGTTTGTTTGGGTAAAAGGAAGACTCGGCAGGATCGACGATCCGGGAGGGTTTTGGCTCCGAGGCGAAGAGGGTGTGAGAGTGTCAGAGCAAGAGGACCAGAGCATGTGGAACGGTAGCCGGTAGGGCAAAGACGCGCAAAAAGGGCAGTATCGCGTGCTGTGTGGCTCCCTTGCCAACCATTGCTCGTTTTCCGACCAATGGCCGGCTTAGCAATACGTTGCCGCCGACGCGAGGTTACCTATGCATTTTCCCTTTTCTGTTGGACGTTGAGAGACTTTGCTTTTGATTCTTCAGGGTCCAGAAATAAGCTCGCGGCCAGCGCCGCATCGATGGGCTGAAGTGCCACAAGGGAGGAAATGAGGGAATAGCACATCGTTAATCCTCTGATGTTGAGGAGCGGCAGTGCAAGGGTGCCCTGTCCCGGTGACAGTTCGTTGGCAAACCGTCGCCTCGCATCCTGGGGGCTCCCTGCAACCGACGCGAGCGGGATGGAACGGGATCAGCCCTCGTGGATCGCCGTCGAGCCGCCCGACTACTTGATGGAATGGGGGGAGCGACACGCATCGCTTCTCCTTTTCTCAGGCTTCGAGATGAGTGGCGCGCACGTGAAGAGCCGAAAGGTAGCATGTGAGAATGCCTGGAGAATAAGACGAGGATTAAGTGGGGAGGCTCGCCCGGGATGCACTCGACTGGAGCGGCACACGGGACGGTTTAGCTGCGAGACGACGGGGGAAGGGATGCAGCGGGCTGCTATTGCTTGCTTCGTGTGTAGGAGATGCTGCGCGCTTGATTGGCAAGGCGGATGGAGATGCATTGCATCTGCTGCAGGCTGGAGAAGAAGAGGGCCGGTACATGACTGCATGGCCACGCGCGCGCCTCTGCGGGCTCTGCCGTGGAGGTGCACTGTGCCCGGGCGGAGAGGGGCAACGGCAGCGCCAACGGCGACGGCGCGCCTCCATGTGGCTCCAGGCCTGGGCCATCTCGGAGCCATCAGCACTGGCATCGGCTTCAGCATCGGAGCAGCACTCTTCTCGGGCGCGACAAGGCTGGGGTGCGAGAGTGGAGCAGTGGGAACGGCAGGGGAGCTGGAGATTCACGAGCGCGCGGACAAATTCACATGTCAGCCAGCCCTCGCACTCGCGTCGCGTCGACCAAAGAACCATCGACAGGCCACGACTTCCCAGTCGGCATCCCACTACCACTTGCGCCATCCTATGCAGCCTGCATCCCACCCCGTTCGTCGCGGCATTATTGGGGCTGGATGCTGGTCGGACAGAACCCCATTGTCGGTATGCGTCTGCCATGAACTGATGGGCGTTGAGGGACATGCGACCAGGCGAGGCCTTGCACCGCCCCGGGCCGCAAGGCGTACACGGCTCCCGGCTCGGGCGAGCGTCTGGCGGCGGCCGTTGGCGGCGCTGCTCCGAGAAGAAGTGGGCGCTGTGTGCTCTGGCGTGAGCCATTTGGCTTGGGCTTGGGCTTGGGCTAGCAGCTGGGAGCCGGCAGCGGAGCAGCTGCCTCATGAGACGCGCTGGTCAACACAAGCTGGCTGGCTCACGCCGGCATCACGTTCCGCCATGCGCTGGCCGCGGATTGGCCCACGCCGGACAAGCACCAGCAGCACCAGCGCCAGCAGCAGCGCCGGCAGCAGCAGCAGCAGAAGCACCGCCGCTCACGGGCAGGTCGATGTCGGGGCATATGCAGGCTTCGAGGTAGGGATAGTGCGCCGGAAGCGTCGCCCTGGCCCGCCTTATCGCTGGTCGCTTGGGCGCGCCCTCCTACGTAACGCCGTCCGTGCGCGCCTTCACATGTAAATCGCGCCCGCTGCCTGCGCCAAAGCATCCCGTGCAAGTGCAAGCTTTCTACCAGTCCTCCGCTCTGCTCTGTCCACCATCACCCAACTCCGTCCTCGCCCGCAGACAAACACCGTCGGCCCTCCCTTTCCACTCCGTGCGCTGCTTCCAATACTTGACTCCTCTCCTGCCGTGCCATCGTTGGTGAGTGCTCGGATTGTGGAATGCGTTCACCATTCCGATAACTGACCCTCCCGCCCGTCGCTGCCAGATATCTCGACATCCATCGCCGCCTCGACACCGTTGACTGCTTCATCGGTCGCTTCCATCCGCCTCTTGGTACGTGGCCCCCGCCAATGGCGCTGCCTGCCCGCTGCCCCTCATTGCCAGCTCACCTACTGACAGCACACTGCCGCCCCAGAAATTCTATGCCCCACGCTGAAACCACCGCAAAAATGGGCGAACCCTTGACCAACGGCGAGAAGCCTTCCTCGCACTTCGTTTCTGTAAGCGCCCCTCGCGATTGCCCCTCTGTATCCATCTAACACAGCCATCGCAGCACCTGTCGTCGTACCCCGTCGTTTCGGATCTCATCAGCACCTACAAGTCCAACCCGTACGGCCAGAAGTCGCTCGACCTGAGCAACGCCGCCTACGACCGCTTCGGCAAACCCATCGTGCCCTACCTGACCAAGCCCTACGGCTACGTTGCGCCCTACGTCCAGCGTGCCGACAGCCTGGCCGACAACGGCCTGAGCGAGGTCGAGAAGCGCTTCCCCATCGTCAAGGAGAACACCTCGACCATCAAGGACAGGGTTGTCGACGTCGCTTTCTTCCCGCTGCGCGTTGCCGGACACGGCAAGGACTATCTGCTCAACACTTACAATGACGAGTACCAGAAGACGGGTGGCAACGGCCTTATCACCACCGCCAAGGCCGTCATCAGCACCGAGCTCAAGGTTACCGTCGATGTGCTGCAGCTGATCGCAGACTACCTGGGCCCCAAGAAAGAGGAGGCGAAGAAGTATGCGCACGAGAAGGTGAACAACTAAGATCTTCGAGCCGTTTCCGAGCCTGCAGATGCATCGCCCAGATTGGCGTCAAGGCTAAACTGGTTTAACGCGGTTGGGGGGAGAGTGGTCCCAAGTGGCGCTTCTGCCGGTTGATTTAGGTTGAGTCGCGCGGCGAGCCCCGCGATGGCGTCACTCTCCCTTTCCTTACCCCCACGAGCTACTCCCTCCCCCACCGTTCGCAACTCACCCACTTACCGCACATGATCGCACCCGCAATTGTGTGCTGGGTCATTCCTCCCTTTCTCCGCAGCCAGTGGGTTGGCTGCGATCTTTGTCTACTCGAGAAAAGAAAACGGAAAAAAAAAAACACATACACAGACACTGACCCCCTTATCTATCTGCCTCGATTGTTTTCTGTGACGGTACGCATGGGGGTCTTGATGTTTACACCTTTCTACGACTGTTGGGAATCGACATGTTTTATGGTCTGGGCCGGGATGCGGGGGATTCGGGGCATGTTGCATATCGGCTTTTGTTTGCATTATTTATATTTTGTTTTACCCGCAACCTTGTTTGGTCTGTACCGTATTGACGGCCGTGCGTGGACTAATAGACATGGGTTGTTCTGTTCTCCTTGGGCCGAGATGCCCTTCTTTGCACTCCCTTTGGTTACTGTCTCGTCGCGTCTCGGGATTGAGTTCGGTCGGGAGTCTTTTTGTTGAGCTGCGGCTTTCCACTTTCGTGCCTGTGAAATGCCGAGACAGACGTCACTCTTAATATTTTCATTCCGGTCGCATCAAGCCCGTTCCTGACATGAGAAGAGAACACTGACGGTAAGAGAGGCCAATTTCGGTACAGCTGAGCTCAGGCTCTTTTCCATATTGATGGGATTATCTTGTCCTGTAAAAGAAATTGATTCCAAATCTAAGACAAGGAAAAAAAGACATGGTGTGAGGAGACCAAAAATGGGAAAGAGACAGCTGCGGCTGCGTCTCAGAGTCGACGATGCGGCAAAAGGGCGAAGAGTGTTGAATTGTTCTTTGGTTGGCCCCTCATCTCCTCCGTTCCCCAAGGCCTCATCATTCATGAATTTTTTTTTCAATGAGGGATATCAAAGTTTCCATTGGTTCCAGAGTAACTTTATTTATTATCAAACAAGGATCTCCAACGCTTCATTGATTTTTTTTTTTCGGTCGATACGAGCCTTGCGCGGAGCACGTAGCCATTCCTAGACGTACTGTTCATTCTGGTAGTAGTATGTGAGCGACGAAAGGGAGTAATGTGGGGGAAAAGGAAACCCACAAGACAGGATATACACTACTGGGGATTCACTAGCGTACACCATGGACGATGTGGCGGAGCTTTCGGTCCCAAGACTCATCATATGCTAGGGCAATCCTCAACAACTGTGCCGCGGCTTGACGTAAGTTGTCGACTCTGGGTTTGTTCCTGTCGCTTCGGGCCGGTGATCCTGACGGCGTGATCGTGGTGTGAGACGATGCGAAATGCGGAGACGAAGAGGCAAGAAGTTGTGAACTGGGCAACGTGCAAGAGTGATGACGGCAGACGGTAAGCATGGGTGGGGGTGGGTATGTAATTGTGCGATCGGCGAAGAACAGCCTTGTGACCGCGCTTGGGACAGGGCCTGTCGGGCTTTTTTGATTCGCTCTGGTGAGAGCTTGCGTAACAGCGCCACACACCCTTGCGGGGCGACGTGGGAAGCGGCTTCAGCATGTTCGTGTAATAGATCTAGATTGTCAGCTCAACTTCGCTTGCATATAAGGCTTGTCGGCGACTATCGTTCTCCCCATGGGGTTGTGGACACTGGGAAACACAGTGCAGCTGCAGACTCTTCCTTTGAAACATTGACGGCAGCAAGCTTTTTTTTTCATTCCGATTAGACTGTCGTAGAGTCTATTAAAAGCTCAAGGTGACTGTTGGCCGCGAAAGAAAACGCCCTATTTTGCTTCTTCCGTGCCATCCTTTCCCTTCCACCCCAGGTACTCATAGGTCCCGTAGAAAATCCGACAATCACGGCTCAAGGTGTAGGATGTGCTGCGCGGGTTGATGGAGCCTATGCAGTATGGGAATTTCGATTGGTTTCTGAGATCCAGCTACATCTTTTTGACGCCGGATCATTCAAGCAAGCCGCGCCCCACCGCAATGCCACATATCCGAGAGAAACGAGACGACTAGAAACCTGTTCGCCGGAAAAGTGCATGTTAGTCTTCGCGCTTTTTCTCCGGGATGGGCCGACGGAACGCCGGTTTTGGACGGGGTGGACATACGCAGAGGAGTGAAGAACCACCTGTTCTTGCCGCTCTGGTACCTCTCCTCAAGAGCCTTCTTGACGGTCTTCTTGGCCTCCTCGCGCTGCGAAACCTCCTTGAAGGTGTCGTTGCTGACGACGCCCTTCAGGCCCTCGAGCTCAAGGGTGTAGCGGGTGGGCATGAGGTGGTTGTAGTTGACCGTCTTGATGAACGGCTTAACCTTGGACCTCTTGGTCTGGCGGGTCTTCGACATGCGGCGGGTGACCTTGGACGGGTAGCGCTCAATACCGGCGACGAGAGCGTGGGGGAAGGGGTGCGACTTCGAGCCGTTGTCCTGGGGCTGGATGATCACGACCTGTAGTTCCGCGCCCGAGTCAATGTTCTGTTCTTCGCGATTCCCAATAATTGCCGGTTCCCTCCAACATGCGATTCCGATCTCCACTCTCAAGTGCCCGCCCGGTTTCCCTCATAACGCAGCGGTCGGCGGTGATCGGTCGCAGGGTGTGTGTGGATGGTTCTCGTCGTACCTTCTTGCCGGCATAGCGGCCCCGGGTGATGATGGCGACACGGCCGACCTTGAGGACTGTACGCAGGGCGAAGTGTCAGCGAGCCAGTTGAACAGTACGGAGCAACAGCGGCGGGCGGCGACGTACACTTCATCTTGCCTGCTGTCGTCAGTTGAGCGATCGGGTTGGGCGTGATACGGTCGTCGTCGTCGTTGCGAGGGTAAAAATCCGGATCCCGCTATCGTGCGGTGCCCGGAAGCGAGGATGCCCGGCGTTTAAGTTAATCCGCCCACCGGCGGGCCAAGACCTGTCGTAGCGCCGCTGTCCAATGAGCTCGCGCGCTCGTGGCCCCAACTCGCCCTGTGTCTGTTGACTCTTCTGCGACGGCCTCTGTGCGGGATGCAGCAACGGCAGAAGACGGTCCTCAGCACGGCGAGCACTTCGATGCAGGACATTCGGAATGCGGGATGCGGCGGCCTTGTTCGTTCATTCACGCAGTCCGGATGGCGGGCCTGTCATTTTATCTCCCCTTAACAAAGGCACGCCGCGAGGTAATCTAGTGTCTTCGACGCTTCCGTCGCCTCCTAAGACTTTACCGCTATCTCGTGAAATTCATCTCCATCTGCTTCATTGCTGCGCCTCCTTCCTGGGCAGCGCTATCCTTCGTCAGCGGCGCCGTCACAAGACGTGCTAGGCATTTAGAGATTGTGATGGCCACCGGCGGTGTGCGGGTGGCAGAACAACGGCGATGCCACCGCTACTGAGCATTTTGAGTAGCGGTCGACCACGCAGCAAAGCATTGAGATAACAGCGCGGGTGATCACAGTTAGTATCTGAATCTCTGGTTGAGAAAAACACACCGTGCGGCTCCGCCGGACCCGACGGTCGCCTGCCCGCATGTCCGCGTGCTATCCGCAGCTCTGCGAAAAACTCAATGGGCCTCGGACTTTCGCGGAAACGATTCAGCCTTATGCATCGTCGCTATTTTCGTACCGCTTCCCGAGCGCTTCTGCGAAGGACCGCCCGGTGCAGGAGGCAAGAGCACGTCGTGTCGTTCGGCGCTATGGGGATTCAAAGAATTCCAGAAGCAGCGGCGCAATAGGCCTACGGCGCGCGATGGATTGAATGATGGACTGGACGATGCGAGTTGCGCTGGCTCCGCTCACGCGAATCCAACGCGTGCTTGGGTACGGGGCGCGAGCGCGATTTATTGCGCGCGTCAGATGAGGCGCGTCAAGCAGAAAGTCCTGGCTGTCAGTGCAGAGGAAGCGGAGGCGGTTGCTGTGGTGCCCGAGCGCAGGCGCTGCGATTGGCTGGCGCCAAGGCAGTGGTGCCCAAACCAAGGCGCGCAGTCGCTTGTGCGCAGCAGCCCCAGATCGCAGGCCGGGCGGTGACGTGGAGGACTCGCGAGCGATGTGCGTCGCAGCCGCCTGATCTCCCGGTCAGTGCACTGTTTACCTGCTGTTTACGACCACGGCTACCACCCATGCACCGCATGCTCTTCCCTGCTTTCATAACCTACCACCACCCGACCGCGAGCCCAACCTCGCTCTCCGCATTTCCAACGCCCTCCCGCTCCAATCCTCCACCCCGTCCGCGTTGGAGCGCTGAGCCGGCTCTCCAGAACGCGTTGTCGCTCACGCCCAGCGCCGTTGACCGCCTCCCCGCGTCGCGCTCTCAGTGATCCGCGCATTCCACCGAATTGTCGCCTTTAGCATTCCTCGATTTTCAGATACCCTTTTGCGTCCTTCTAACAGCACACGACAATGCCGTCCAGTCGCCGGGAGAGCTCGGTGGAGCCCGACGCCCTTGTCAAGCACCAGCATTCCTTCTCGTCCGACTCCAGCCGCATGTCCAACATCCCCATGTGAGCCCACTCTCCACCCTTTTGTTCTGACCGTCTCTGGTCCCGCGCTTCTGCCTGATTTACGTCACGCGATCCGCACATGCTCCAGCGCGCTACAACGCCTGGTGAAGGAACACAATGCCGCTGACTTCTCGTTTCCGTTTCTCTAGGTGGGACAGCTCAGACCCGGAACGTGCGCCTCCTCCGCTGCCTCTGAACCCCGGGTCTCCCCTGCTCACTCGCCCAAACACCTCCGCTACTATCGCAAATGCTGCAAAGGCGCTTGAGGAGAAGGCCCGTGAAAATGCGCCCAACTACACTACGAACCCCATGCCGGAAAGGTCACTCATCAAGGGTGCTGCACACAAGCGGATACAGTCTTTCCAGGACGCAAATCTTCGCGACTTCAGAAGCATACTCAGCCCGAACCGCTCACCAGAGAAGTCGCCGGAAAGGCCTGGAAGCAGGCATGGCGCTTCGTCTGCCGTCCCCGAACCCTTGTGCTCTCCTCCTGCATCCCCGGAGAAGACTCCTTCTCGCACACCCACGCCTGCCCAACGCGAGCTCATGCGAGATACCCCGCCCCTGCGAACAGGAAACAGGTCGTCGCACCACAAGGGCCTACTGGGTGAGAACACACCGCCCTCGGCCACCTATATGGCGCTCCAGTCGATGCCTCTACGAGACTTCGAATCCCCTCTGCACGATGCCAGCAACGGTGCCACGCCTCGCGCGAAGCCGCAAGATGCGGATGTTATCTCCACCCAGATCAAGGAGATTGCCGTTATAGCCTCAGGCCTGCAGCGCGAGATGGCGCAGTTAAGCCGGCGCAGCAAGGACAATGCCACGGATCTTATCAGCTTGAAGGAAGCAACAAATGCTCGTGACGAGGACATCAGAAAGAGTCTGAAGGAGCTTGTTGGCAACATCAACGGCTCTGCCATGTTCGGTCCCCCTCCGCCCATTCCCGGATTGCACACGAGGTCCAACAGCTTCGGTGGTATGAGTGGTGTGCCTGGTACCCCCGATGCATCGGACAAACACGGTTTCCGTCTTCCCCGTATGACTTCATCTTTTCTAGATGAGAGGCTAGGAAGCCCCAACCCCTACTCCATCGAGGGAGCTGCAAGTGTCGCGATGCTCGAGAAGATTGTACGGGAAATGGTCACCAAGGAGGGCCAGGAACGCCTGGTCAACACACTAAACGACCTGTTCAAAAAGTCGAATCAAGAATCCAACGAGACTTCCAAGAAGGTCGGCGAGTTGGTGGAGTTCATCAAGCAGGGCTCGGAGAGCCGTGCGCTTGCTCTTATGGATGCACCTTCCGAGAGATACCACGCATCCAGCCCAGACAGCCAGGTGACTAGGGCGACTCGCGATATCAACGCGGCTCTTGGCCTCTCCAACGATGCAAACACATCGAAGCCTTACTCTAGTCCAAAGGCGGCCGACTTTGTCAGTGCCGACATGCTGAAGCTTTTGAAAAAGATCAAGGACAGCGTGCAGGAATCCGGCGGCATCACGTCAGAAACGAAGGCCTTCGTGAGAGATCTGAGGGGTGAGGTGCTTGGTATGGGCCGTGAGCTTGGCCGCAAGATCGACGAGATCACACCAAACAGCAGCGGTGCGCTGGCCCTGGAGGACGGCAACGACAAGGAGGACATCTCGCGTATAGTGCAGGAGGGTCTGGCCGAACTCAAGGAGCACATGGACTATGTCATGAGGTCAAAACGGCGAGGTTCCGGCGCGTCCATGGACTCCTCAGTTGACAACCAAGAGGTGTATGCTGTTGTCAAGCACGCTCTCGCTGAGCAGGGTATCAACCAAGCTGCCCAACCGTCCGGTCAACAGCTCGACAAGGATGCTATACTCGAGGCAGTCAAGGAGGCCTACGAAGCTTACAAGCCTGAAATCGAACTCCAGCAATTCGGCCTTGAGCGCGACGAAATTCTCGAATGCCTTCGGGAAGGCCTCACTCAGTACCGCTCTTCCGCCCCTGCCCCGGAGTCAATCAGCCGTGACGACATGATGGACGCTGTCATGGAGGCTTTGACCCATGTTGAATTTCCTCAACCTCCCAGCAACACCCACGAGATTCGCGAGGAAGTGATTTCTGCTGTTCGTGAGTGTCTGGACGAAATTAGGCCATCGATGCAGGTCGCCGCATCTTCAAATCATCTGGATCCCGAACTCTCACGTGGTATCATTCTGGAGGCCGTTCGAGAAGGGTTTGAAACTCACGGAGGGGCTGCTGCGCGCGAGCTTGAAATCTCCCGAGATGACTTGTTTGATGCTGTCAAAGCAGGCCTCGACGGTGCTCCTCGTGAGCTCGAGATCTCCCGTGAGGACCTGTTTGAGGCCATCAAGGCTGGCCTTCAGGATACCCAAACTCCTCTCGGAGGCTATGGTGAGCAAGTCATGAACAGGTTGCAGGGGTTAGTTGAGGATATGCGGACCGAATTCAAGGCATACTCCTCTGCCAACGGACGCGACACCGAACAAGTCCTCGACGCTCTCAAGGATGGCTTGGAGTCACTTCGTGCAGAGATTGAGACCTATGTGGATCGCGCTCAGGATGTCACCGGAAAGGACGAGATCATCGACTCCCTCCGTGGTGGATTGGAGACTCTTCGTTCCGATGTACAGGGTTATGTGGCTGCTGGTCCCCAGGGCGATCAGGCCATCAACCGCGCTGAGATGTTGGACTACATCCGGTCGGAGTTTGAACACCTTCATGAGACTTTGACGAGCCAGATCGTGCCCACTGCAAACGGAGACAAGACCGAGCTTCTGCAAACCTTAACAGAGGGATTCGATGGCCTTAAGACGTACATGCAGAAGCGCGACGAGGAGGACACTATCAAGGAAGAGATGGAAGAGGCCATGAAGGTCGAGTTCGACCAGCTTCGGGAGGCCGTTATCCATGGAAGCGCCTCCCACCGCGACGAAGTGCTCGATACAATCCACGCCAGCCTGGAAAACCTCCACGTGAAGCTTGAATCGAGAGACGAGGCAGCTGGAGCCGCTCATTCAAGCGAAGAGGTTGTTACGGCGATGAAGGAAGAGTTTGAGCACCTCCGGGAGATTCTGGCAACAACATTGGTCAAGTCGGGTGCAGCGGACAGCAAAGACGACATCATCGATGCTGTCCGTGAGAACATGGATGCACTTAGGGATCAGTTGATGGTTGATCAAGGCGAATCGTCCAAGGAGACCCTCGGGGCAATTAAGGAAGAGCTTGATCGTCTTCAGGAGACTATAGGTGGCAGCCTGGTCAAGAGCGGCGGCGCCCCGGAGGACAAAGAGGAGATCCTCGAGGCTCTCCGTGTTGGCCTGGAAGGTGTCAAAGAGGTGCAATCACAGAACGGCGGCCATGGGCTTAGCGAAGAGGCTCTGCAAGCACTTTGCGAGCAGCTCGAGAACCTTCGCAAGAGTCTCCTTGGCAATGTTGCCTCTCGCGCCGATACGGAGGAGATCCTGGAGACGGTTCGCCTGGGCTTGGACGACCTTTGCTCTGATCTGTCCAAGAAGATTGACAACCCGGAGCGCCAAATGGCCGCTACCGGAGAGATTCTGGACGCGATCAACGATGGCGTTGAGAGTCTGCGGACCGACATCAAGACCGCTACTGGCGCTGGCGCAGCTATTGACATGTCGGTCAATTACGAGATTCTTGAGACTCTCAAGGAGGGCATCCAGACCATCAGCACCGAGATCACCAGACTCAAGGGCGATAAGCAGGCCACCGTCGAGGACGACATTTCGGCTGTCGGCAACGAGGTCGTGCTGGCTGAGGATCCCGATAATGCTCTCTCCCGTGACACCCCTGCCGAGGCCGAGACAGAAATGGGCCTCAAGCGCGATGACTTGAAAGAGCTGGAGGTTCTGATGACTCAACTGCAAATCAAGGTTGAGGCAATGGACTCTAACATCCAGAACATTCCAGCCCCCGCCCCTCCGAATGAGGCTGCTCCCGGTGTCGCTATGAAGGAAGACTTGAACGGCATCGCTCAGAGGGATGACCTTGCCGGTATTGCTCAGAAGGATGATCTTGCTGGTATTGCTCTCAAGGAGGATCTGGTCAACGTCGAGGAGCTCTTGAAGGACGTCCAGGCTGCAATCACCGTTCTCTCCGAGGACAAGCGCAGAGATACGGAAATTGTAGAAGGCTTGGCCAGGAAAGAGGATACGGACGCCATTGAGACCCTCCTTCAGAATGCGAAGGCTCAGCTGGACGAGATCGTCCTCCCGGACCCTGAGACTGCGGTCAAGAAGGAGCACTTGGATGTCGTCGAAGCCGCAGTCTTGGTCACCAATGAGGCCATTGACAAGCTAACCGCGAAGATTGACGGCGAGGACGTTGCTTCGAAGGGTGATGTTGCCGTTGTTGAGGTGATCGTCCAGGATCTGAAGACGGCATTAGATGAGCTGAAGAACGCTAAGCCTTCGGAGGAGGAAGAGGCCAAGAAGGTCACCAGGGAGGATACCGACGCCCTTGGAGTCCTGATTACCGAGATAAAAGAAAAGCTTGCGACGCTACCGGAGCCGGAGGCTGTCCCCTCGAAGGCCGACATTGAGCAAGTCGTTGGCTTGATCCATGACTTCCGCGACAGCCACGACAAAATGAAGGAAAGCTACGAAAGCGACATTGGCGTCACTGCCAAGGCCTTTGACGACCGTAAGAACGAAGCTGATGCCATCATCACCAAAGTTGGCGAAGTCAAGGAATTCCTCGATGCCGTCAAGGAGGAAATCAAGGCTAAGCTCCAGGAGGGCGGCGAAGGTGTCGACGGTGTCAAGGAGACCCTCAAGACCCTTGAAGAGACTATCAGCACCAACTTCAACATCACCGCTGACGTCAAAGAGCTGATGGAGACCGTCAACCGCGAGTTTGAACGCACGAACGGTTCTATTGAAGGGCTCAAGACTGATTCGGAAGAGAAGGCTACGGCTGCTCACGAGAAGCACGACGCTGTCAAGGATGCTGTCATCGCTGGCTTGGTCGAGAAGCTTGACGAAAAGTTTACCGAGATGACTTCCAAGTATGACGACCTGCTTTTGCTCGCTGAAGCGTCAGCTCAGAAGATGGACGAGAAAACAACCGCTCAAGAGGAACTCATGACCAGCACAAAGACCATTTCGGAGGAGCTCAAAGTCACGATGGATACGCTCGGCACTACCATCACCGGCATGAACACGGCCTTCACTGAGACTACAGATAAGTTGACTGGTGACTCGGCCACTGTCTTTACGAAGATCGACGACGCCACGGCTAAGCTGGATGAGAAACACGAGGACAACAAGGTCGAGCATCAATTGACCCGCGACGAGGTTGCAAAGGCCATCACCGCCCTCACCGTCATGCAGGACGACCTCACGGAGAATCATCCTAAGTTCATGATGAGTCTTCAGGAGGTGCTTGCACTTGTCACTCAACATTACGAGCAATCTAAGGCTACAGAAGAGGCTGCAAAGGCCGCCCAGGAGGAGTCCAAGGCAGCTGTTGAAGCAGCGGCTGCAGAGGCAAGGAGCCGTGCGGAGGAGCTCAAGGAGAGCTTCTTTTCCGGGCTCCCTGCTCTTCTTCCTCCTCCTCCGGAGCCGATCGAGAAGTACGACGACTCTCCGGTCAAGGAGAAGCTTGACCAGCTGTTGGGCCATGCCGCTGATGCCGAAAAGTCTGCCGCTCAGCTCGAACGCCTTGACGAGATTCATCAACAGGTCATGGCCACCGCAGCAGAGGTCACGGAGTTTGTCCAGTTCCAGACCAAGCTCATCACCGAGGGTCATGAGAACAAGGAGAAGGAGGTTGAAGAGGCCGCTATCCTGCTCGAACGTCGCCTTGTCCAGAAGGAAAACATTGAGAATGACATCCTCAACCTCAATGACGAGAAGGACACTCTCCGCCAGCAGGTTGAGACGCTTCGCCACGAAAAAGAGATGCTCATGAACCAGAAGATGCATCTGCATGCGGACGTGTCTGCGCTCGAAATGGCTCTGAACATTCGTCGCGAGGAGCTGCAGCACATGGAGCAGAAGGCCGACTCGTTGGAGCGCCGTATCCTCAATGGAATCATGGACCACTCTCGCGCTCTGCTCCTCCAGAAGGGAGTCAAGGCCCCCAGGGTCTCCCGTGCTCCCAGCAGCGCTTCTCCGGACGCCTCGTCCATGGCGCCTCCCAGTGCTATGGCCAAGGGCGTCAACATGGCTCTAGGTGCTCGCGCAGCTGCCAAGCGCAACAGCGCTGCCCAGACGAACCCGAACTCTCGCCGCATTCTCTCCCTCAGCCAGATCAGTGGCAACACGCCGACAGGCGCACAAAGCTTTGCTGGCGCCCCTAACACCGGCCTTAAGCGCAGCCACTCGGTGAAGACTAACTATGGCTACCAGAAGCCGTCCTGGGGCTCTAAGCGCGCTGTTTCTGACGCCAACAAGGAGAACGACATCCTGAGCGAGGAGTCCGAGGGAGAGCTTGACGAGATGAGTGACGCCGGCACCGAGCGTCACCACAGCATTGTGAGTGGTCATGGCAGCGACGCCGAGTTCGCCTCGACCTACGACGACCGAGGTTCGGAGGCTGGCTCTGAGTATACCTACGGCACCGGTTCCTATCTGACCGGCACGGTCAGCCAGGCCGGTCGCCGCACAAGCATTGGCACCATGGGCAACGGGACGGCTACCATTCATGAGGGTGACATCTCGGATGAGGAGGATGGCGAGAGCCAGTACAGCGATGCTGCTGCCGAGGAGGACGAGGGCGAGGCCACTGAGATCCCGCACTACTCCGAGTCCGTTTCCGGTAGTAGCTCGGTCGCCAGCGGCACCGCCGGCGAGGCTCCCGCCGCTGGTGAGGCTCCGACAACTAGCGAGATTTCAACTGTCACTGAGGCTCCCACTGGTAGCGAGGTTTCAACTGTCACTGAGGCCCTCACAGACAGCGAGGTTTCAACTGTCACCGAGGCTCCGACTGCCACTGAGGCTCCGACGGCCAGCGAAGTTCCAACTGAAATGGACGAGCAGCAACAGAGTGATCTTGTGTCGGACGCTGGTACCAAGGACGTGGAGCCGCCGACCACTGAGATGGACGCCACGCCCCCAACGCCTTCGGAGCTGAAGGAAGCAGAGGTCACACTGCCGCCTCTGGAGCCACCTGCTACCAAGGAGATCTTCGGACCGGGTACGCCTCATGATAGTGCTTTGGGATCCGATATCCCGACCGCGCAGCTGGAGGGAATGGAAGGTGCGGATTACTTCAGGCGCGTGGCTGAGGAAGAGGCCAGCATGGTCAGCTCTGCTTTGCAGTGAAGTAGAGGGATGTGATTGGAGTTTTCATTTGCTGTTGAGGTTGGGAAATGGATGGAATTACGACTGATGGGATTGGGTATGGGTATGGGTGAACTTGGGTGGAACATGGTTTCTATGGTTGTTTTGGGTGTTTTCACAGCGGCTGGACACTGGCTACGGCCATTCTTTGTGATGATGTTGATGCCTTTCCTTTGTTAGACCCTTTTCTTTAGTTGGTTTAATTACGAGATGGGACGAGATGACTTGAACGAAGTCATGGGTTGTGGGATTTGGGTTTCTTTTTCCTTTTTTCCTTTCCATTCATCGGGATCGGTAGCATTAGCATTCTAGGTAGGCATGCGGAAAGAAATGGATGGATGGTTGTTCAATCGGGTGTGAAGTGAACAGATACAAACGTGCTGAATGTCTCCTTTAGAATAAATCATACAGACATGGTTAAGGTTAACGTGAGGCCTCGAGTTGGCTGTTCAAGTGCACGTGCATGCGTGTCCTTGGGAAAGCGCGACAGGTTCTTTGCGCCTTCCCCACAGCGTACACGGTCGACACATCTACACCTACACCAACTCCACGTCTACACCAGCTCTCAGCTCCACCACTTTGCTTGTTATCATCCGCTCCCACCATGGCCGCAGTCGCAGCACCTTCACCTCCGCCTCCGCCTAGGCGTGGTAATATTACCCAATCAGCTTTGGTCCCAACCGCGGTACTTGTGCTTTTCCTCATCTTCGTCGAACCACGCTTGTTGCTCTTGGTCTTCGTCCATCATAAGAGTGTTTCCCAGGCCGCAATTGTATCCTCACGCAACTCGGACGGACCTTTTTGGAAGCTTCCGAGTTTCCGGCAAAGGCGCGAATGGTTCCCCACCTCCGTACTTACTTTCCAGACTCGCCACATGCCGCTCTCCACCGTCAGGCCATCTCTGCTGATACTGGCCACAGATCTCACCATCTTCCAGGGTTGGAAATATCTCATTTGCCCCTGGAAACCAAAATTATCAAGAATATAATCTTTGTTGTTTGGGACATCTCTATCATGACAGAGATACCCTCGGGTTTCATCTGCAAATCCAGACATCTCCAGGTCGCTTAGCTCAGTTGGTTAGAGCGTGGTGCTAATATTGGCAGCCCTCTCAGAGGGTTTAAGAGTTAACGCCAAGGTCGCGAGTTCGACCCTCGTAGTGACCAGACCTTCTTCTTTTGGCAATTCTTTTTGCTGGTGATGCACGTGGATGATGTATGAATGGGGTTGGGGACCGAGGATAGGACACACCAGGGAAGTCGTGTGCGGTGCAACACCAAGTCCCCTACCTTGAGAACAATGGTGATACACTTACTATTTTTGAGATCACGGTCAATGGACACTGAGAAGTGGCATAGATGAAGTGCTTGTAATGGCTACTGCGTATGGACGTGCTTCGTAAGTAGTCAAATTTTTAGCTCCCTTTTAACCGTGGTTTTTCCTCGGCCTGATCGGCGGCGTTGAGACCTACTCTGTAGATACGCTGCCGTGTTCAACGAAGTACGCAAGAAACCATTTATAACGCGATACATGCAGAAAGAAACTCCCGAAACGCCATGTCTCCGATGCCTTCACCAAAAACCCATGTACCACTCATCCTTCAAGTGTTTGCATCCCCCGTATTTGGCGATGGATTGTTCAGTTCGTCGGATGCCGGTTGCAAAACACAAATGTGCTGACTGGTATCACTGCGTGATGGGAGAGATTCGTATCCGATCATCCTTCGTCAGCCACCGAGCCACCTGGACTTGCGCCAGAAGCTCTCAGCTTCCCGTCCACAATGACCCCGTCGGACACCAGATAGTCGTAGAGCTCGGGAGGGATGTCTGCTCCGTATCCAGCGTCGATGTCTCTTATGACGGCGGCGGTTGTAAGCGGGATGAGTATAGGCTCTACTCTCTCCTTCTTGAACCTTTCCCGGCGTGCCTCCACACAGCCTTGCAAAGAAGGGTCAGCAAAAACCGATATTCTTCTCCGCATCCATGAGTATCCGAACCAGCGGTACCCCAGGTGACCTAATGAGACCCCTGTACTCTCAATGTATGCTTCTATCCCTTCCACCGTGTCTGCTCGGAAACATATTTCGACAACGTCTTTGATCGATGGGAACAGATCAGAAAAGTGCCGTATGATAGCCCGGAAGCCTTGCTCATCAATCCAGCTCTCTGTTAGACTCGCATTGTATTCGTGAGCGACCTGAACGCCTTGGTTCCTCTCAATCGCATTTGTGAATCGTTGTCCATCGAGAGGAAGAAGAAGGTCGAGTGCCGCCCACCACGCCTTCTGGAAGCCGTCTGCGCTGCCCTGGAAAGAGGCACGTAGCTGTTTGAACAGCTCCATGGACTCTTCGAGCACTGAAAGTAGCACACGGTCCTCTTCTTTCATCTCTTCCATCTCTTCGCTCGTCATCTTTTCTCCGGCAATGTACTCGTTCAGAGGCATTTTGAACGCCCCATGGGGTCATCGTATTCCCACAGTATTCCGTGGCTGAAGTTTCGACAGCAAGTGTGTGCCATTCCAAGCCGTTCAAAGACCTCGAGCCTGGAAGTCTCGAAGAAGTATGCCTCTTTCAATTTGTGCGAGACATTGGACAACGCTTTGCACAGCTCGTATCTGCAGCCCGTTCCGCGGCTAAAGCAACCTTTGAGAGAGCGGGCTAGCGGAAGACAACCGGAAGGCGAGCAGTAGCAATTGCACGTATCTCTCTGGTCTAGAGCAGGTTCGCTCCAAAGGCCGATGGGAATTGTCGGACGTTGCCATTTGGTCCTTGCACAAACCCATTGGCAAATGGGGTCCTTACGTGCCCCCGCTTCCAGAAGGAACTCTGCTATATTGGTCATGCCGCGCGCGCAGGCCAGGAGCAACGGCGTCCAGCCGTGTTCATCAACAATATCCAGACTCTTAAACCCGTTCTCATACAGCAGCCGAGCTTTGGTCGGATCTTCGTCTGCCCACTCAACTTCGAAGAGCGTGAAGTATACTGACTTGCCTGTCCCAGGCCAGAGGTGCTCCGGTACTCCCACGGCTCTGGCTCTCAAAGCGTTCCAGATGTCCAGGGCAAACTCGTCCAGAACGATTGTTATGAGCTGGAGAGAGGGACTGCTGGAATATCAGCTGAGACGTAGCCTGATGAGGCGAACGTGACTCCAAGAGCCGTGACTGTCTGGAGACAAGTTGGATGATCATCTCATTCTGGTCCTTCAGCTTGCCGAATTCATGATTGAAACCATCCTGAGAAGATTTCATTGCTCCTATGAGTGAGTTTTCGGTAACCTCGATGCTCTTGATAGTGTCGTCATGCGCAGAGTCAATGTGATGTCCAAGAGCATCAAGCGACATGCTGCCCATTGCCAGGAACGATTGAATCAACGTAACAATGGTATTGCTTGAGAGCGACGTACCTGTGTCGGCCTGATAGGAGAAAGACCTGGCGATTCAACCAGGTCTGCAACGAGTCTTTCAACACAGTAAGATCCTGGAACATTTCCAGAATCCTGTCCTGCGCTCGGAGGGACTTCCAAGAGCGCTTTATACTCGTCATATCCAATCGATTGACAAGGTTACCAATTGTGGTTTCCAACTCCTTCGTCTTCTTGAGTGCCTGCTGGATCAGATCCTCGACCTCGTCCAGGTCGAGTCGCGATATCAAAGCGGGAGGTATCACCCCGGTTCCGTGACTGATCCGGTCGAGATCACGTTGGACGCCCTGGACGAGCCGCAACATGGTGCGAAGATGTTGCCGATGAACTTCGATTTTCTGCGGTGCATGACGGAGTTCGGAAAAGAATATCAGGATCTTGTTACCGGCGTGCATGAAGGCAATGGCGCCGGACAGTGTGCCGATGACGTCTGCCATGATGGACAGATGAGGGCCATGTCAGGGACAGACAGAGATGGCGCGGAGAACTGTAGCTGACGTGGCAAAATTGACAAACACACCTCCGCTTTCTGGGGTCGCACCGCTGGGAGTGTGAGTACAATATGAATGTCACCTTCTGTCGCAATGCCACCCACCTCCAGTCATTGTGGGATACCCTGTTCGAGATAAACTACCAATTGAGAACAGTAAATCAACTTTTGATTACCGGCCCTGTAAATTTGTTGCCTCGTTCTGGCAAGGTACGCAGGGTGGCACGGAGGAGAGGAGGGTTTGATTGGCCTTTGCGAAGCGATACACCTGCACAGCGCGCAAGTATACTCAAGCCGGTCGCACTATGAGGAGAAGCGCTAAAGTATGTAAGATAATGCTTCGAAAGAATTGGGTAGGTTTAAGCTGATGTGGGAGTGGGCAGTGGTTCCTATGGAGGCCCACCAAAACATGGACAACCAGTGTTAAACATGACGTCTATGTTCCAATCTACAGGTTCAAGTTTACTGGTCATGACTGGCGCAACCGCAGTCCAGGGTCCACGAACCACTGGACAGAAGTCGAAAACTTCCCAGGCCAAAGTGCAAGACCGCTGTAAGATATGAACAGTGCCCATGATCTGAAAGGCATCCTACAAACATACTTTCAAGAAGGTGGAGGACCAAATGTTAGCCACCAACATGCCGGAAATGGAGAACGAGTGGGCCGACGAATGCACGACATGGAGCGAATACCCTACGCAACGTGTGAGACGTACCAACAACTACAACTCCTCGGCGCTTATGGAGGCATTTGAGACAACATCCATCTGGCAGGAGGGATTCCCGTCTACGCTACCAGCAAGAAAGCAAGACGGGGAGGAAGAATCCGAGGATGTCCTATCCCACACCCATACAGAAGATCAAGAGAACAGCGCAGACGAATGGGCCGCATGGGGTTTCGACGGCTTGGAAGCGCATCCCATCACCCCGGAAGCCAGCAGGAGCAAAGCGCCAACACAAAAACCTGAAGTCCCGCCAATAGTAGACAAACACGCTGCCGCAACGACGACGACGACTGCAGCACTCAGCCATCTCCAATCCTCCCTCGCCGCCCACCTCTCCGACCGCACCTCCGCCCTCCCCGCCGCCAACCCCACCGAGGTCGCCCGCGTGCGCCGCTTCCTGCGCTGGATGATGGTGACGGACTACACCGTGATCCCGTCCAGCCCCTCGCGCCCCAGCCCGCGCGCCATCGGCAGCATCACCCTGCCCGCCGCCGACCGCGCGCACTTCCTGCACCTGGCCTCGCTCGCCAGACGCCTGGAGGCCCTGCATGCCATCGGCACTCCTTCCGCCACCGGACACCACAATGACGACGAGGAGGAGGAAGAGGAGGAGGAGCACGACGTGCTCGGCCACTACTTCTGGCAGTTCGTCCACGCGCCGTGCGCGGCGCTGGGCCTGCACGCGAGCATCCTGCTGGGCAAGTGCCTGGACCTGGCGCAGTTCTCGGGCGTGGCCGGATGGTACGATGGCGCGGAGAGGGGGACGATCTCCTGTTTCGGCGTCGGGAGATGGGCGAGGCGCATCTTCGTCGACAGGGAGATTGTGATGCCGGCTCTGTTCGCTCCCGCCTGTGATGGGGCGAATGCGTATTTCGCCGACGGCGGGGGCGATGCGGGGCTGATCGGGGTGGAGGTGGTGAGGGATGCGATTGCGATGAAGACGAGGAGGTATTTCGAGGTGTTGGACGGCTTCGAGGGGTTGGTGATGGAATTCAAGGTCGAGGGGCGGTGGATGTTCTCCGATGTGTGCAAGTTCAGGCTGAACGAAAGAGGAACGAGGCTGGATGCATCGCGGACGAAGGGCGCTAGCGGGTTTGGGTACATGCGGTTTGCGACGTTGGAGAGTCAAAGGAGGCTTGCCGACGACGCGGTCAAGTCATTGGAGCAAGCGTCGAGCCGGAAGAACGGAGATGTACGCCTCAAGTCCGATGCGGTTTTCAGGTATATGCCATGGGTGCCTCGCTAAGATACAATCAAGGAACTACCTTGACGTCTGTTAACGAGGAGGTGTTTTCTGTTCATGGCTCTAGCTGGACTGCGTGTACCTTCGGTTAGCTAGGTTCAGTTACCATCTGATATCGATGATCCTCATATATTAAATTTTCCGCCGCTCGAGATGGTGCTTTGTTTCCACTACTATAGGGGTATGGATTAGACGGTCATGCAGATCGTGGCGGAATGTCACCCATCAGGTACTGCGCGAAATCTAGCGGCGACGAAGAACAGTTCTTACATTAACAACGCATGGACGCAACCACCGGCAGCTAAACTCTAGCAGCGGAAACCCCTCTTTCACGGCTCCCACGTTGGCCTAGTGTTTAAGCAAGCGGCACTTCCAAGGCCTACGATACGCTAACGGCCGGCTTTTGAAAGCTAGTAGAGAAGATTGCGTCATGGCTATCCTGGAACTTTGACACAGGCCCCGGGGATCGCCAAGTTCATTCAGCTGGAAGGCTTCGAGAAGTCCTCAGCCAACCTAGAGAAAAGCAACAGATGGCGGGGCTGAATAATAGGGGTCAAAAGTCATCGACGTCGGGTTGACGTCGCGCTGACGCGCAAGGGTTTTTGATCTATCGATATGAGATCCTTTGGTGGGTTGATGCGCTCATGTCCACCGAGAAGCGCAAGGATTCGAGTCGGAGATGGTGCCGATGCTCTGCGATGGAGGAGCTTGAAGGCTCGGATGCGAGATGAAAACCAGATCCGGGCTCCCACGATGCTCCCGAAATCCGAGAATGGGCCATCTGTTGTGCAAGTCGAAAGAAGCCGAAGGCCAGAGCGTATATTTCATCGACCATGTCGGCGTCAACTTACCGGGAGCAGATGCTGCCACCGCTGCTTGGCAACGAGACCCCTTTCCCCCAAGCACAGCAAAAGTTTTACCACAAGTCAACAGCTCGGATTCTAGACACATCCATCTCTCACCGCCGCGGCACGGGTAGGCGTCAGCCAGGCTGCAGATCACAACAAATGATCATCTCTCATACGTCATACAATAGGCAGACGCGGGACGCAGGGCACGCCTTAGCGGCGGTCGGCAATGCGCCCGAGCAGCAGTCAACACGAAAACAATCAAGGTTGACACGGCGAGTGGGCAGATGAGGAAGCTCTGTGACGACATGCCCAACCCCGATCTCCGATCTCACCCCACAATACAGGACGGAACAGTACGACTGCCGGGCACAGCAACACCCACACAATATTACAGCTCCCCTCCACCCTCCCTCCCGGCGCGCTTTCCATGCCCACCCCAAGGGGGGAGAAAAAATATCAGTTCATCAACGATCGCTTCGCCGGTTCGGCTCTCCCGGTCAACCACCGCCGCCCCCACGGACGGTCGGCCCGCTGTCTGCTACACGCAACCGCCATTGTTTCACAGTCTCCGGCCCTGGAAAGTGGGAAAGCGGATATCAACAAAAGGCGTGAGGCGGCATGAGGCTGCTGTAAACGCTTCAGACCCTGAGCATCTCTCACGCCAGCCAGCCACGCCCGTGCAACAATCCTGCTGTGCGGCTTGAAAAGTGAGTCTAGTTGTGGTCTAGAATGGTCTGCTACACAAACGTCGCCGCCCCTCATGACGCTCGGCTCACATGACCTCCCCTGTTGTTGCATTAAACGGGTGCTCACGGTTGAAGTGGCATAAAGCAATACAACACACTCCACTAGTGGAAAGAGTGGGCAGAGTCTAACGAGGAAGGGATGGACGAAACGACATGGTGAGAATAGTCAACAGACCTACCGGGAGGGGTGAAGCTGGTCGGTACTTTCTACGATCCTGACTCCGGCGACACGAGCGTCCGTCTGAGCCATCCACTCGGTCGTGCGCCGCGGATAGCAGCCTAGCAGGACACTGAAGTCTTTCGCGGGTCCTGAATCTGTCGGTGCTCGTCATACCTGGATTCCCAAATAGGACATGGCAACTCGCTTATGGTGCGGAGCTAACTGTCCTTGCTAAATTGGCTTGGCAACATGTACCGGACGTTTTTCAGCCAGGCAGTCCACCAGTATGGCTCGCCTGGCCTTTTCGTATGAGCCGGCGAAGCAGTTTTTTTTCGAGCCGCAATTCAAGCAATCTGGTGTGCTACCTCTCGTTTCGCCGAAACGGAAAAGGTTCCGAAGTCTTCGTGAGAGGCCTCTTCATCTTCAGAAGTCTCATCCGACATTCACCTACCACACTACGCCGGGAATCGGCTTGTTCACACCTCAAGCCTGTCACGAGGATTACTTCTAGCCTCCTTACCCCTCCGGCATCTTCAAGCCGGCTTTGTCGTGGCCATTGACGCATGGACCCTCGTGTCCGACCTAGGGCGCTGACGACTCCTTCAAGTCAGTCAGTCCATATGACGGGGCCTTGTTGTCCTCCTGACTCGGTGGCTTAGTGTCGGCTGTCATGACACACTGACTTGCCATGACCCATGGTGGAGGTCCTCCACCGCAAGCTGAGTGCCCAACAATTAGAAGGTGCCACGTGAACAACCTGCGGAAGTTTCACACTTCACTGTCCCACCTTCAAAGTGATACGGAAGCGATGGCCGCAGCGCCCACGCTCACGCTCATACCCGGCTCCAAGGCACGGGACTCGGTCTTCGCCGCACATGCTTTCGCCAGCGGGCCAGAGCAGCGTCTGTCCAATCGATCGGCTTCGATCTGCCAAGGTTGGCTAAGCCAGGGCAGGCAGTCCGCGACGAAGTGCTGGAAAAAACTTGGACGTCCTCCGTAGACCCGACGAAGATTCCAGTGGTGCCTGAGTGGGGCCAGCCATGAAGAACCTGTTTCTGCAAGTCCAGCGGTTCCGAGTCGACAGGTTCCTGGGTGCCGAAGGGCGTCCAGCAGCCATCGAAGATGTGTTTGACTTCGATCTAACACCTGGCCTGAGATTGCGGCAAGAGTAGACAGGAGAGGGCGCAGCTGACAGGCCAGAGCGGTAGACAGGGGTTGGGTATAGGGGCTTGGACGGTAATGGTGGGAGACCCGGATGGATGGGTGGGATGGGGGTCCTCCGGGTGTCTTCGCCGGCAGCGGATCAATACGAACAATTCTGGTGCGCTGACGAGCGGAGTTTTATGCTTGGTGACGTAGTTTACGGCGCTTAGCGATGAATGGCCAGAGAAGTGGGTATACGGGCGCTGCGGTGTGAAGGCACGAGAGCCTTCAACATTCGGATCTTCGCCATTTGCTGGTCGTGCATAGGCTCGGGTTTCCATTTGCTGGCGCCGAGAGCAGCACCTCGCAACATCCCAAGGGGCGGACCGGACCTGACCAGTATTGGGCGGCTCCAGACCCCGAGGCGGAATCCCCTCGATAACAAGCGCGTTGCTGTCGTTCGCAGCCAGCTGCATAAAGGTTGGTGCCTTGGGAGATGAGTGAGCGGCAGGGCGAAGGCCGGAACAAGGGCGATTTTCGGTCCGCGCGGACAGGCAATCGGCGATGAGAGTAAACGGACCAATTGGCGGCGTCAGTGACAGGGCTTGCGCGGAGATATACTTGCCAATATGCCAACACAAGCGTGGCGCGCGCAAACGGCTCCGGGGGCACAAGTTGACGGCAGGAATGTTGTGACGGATGGACAGTAGTCAGCGCTACGGATTCCGCGTGGCAGTGGGCTCATCAGAGCGTGCGGGCGTGCGGTGAGCGAGGGACAGAATCTCCCACGTGGGCCTGAAAAGGCAAGGCGTGATCGGGATCGGACAGTCCGGCAGGCCTGAAGACTCAACGGCCGCACTGCGCGCGGGCAGCCCAACGGATGTAACTGGTCGGCAGGGGGCTGTGTCGGGTCTAGCGTCGTCTGCGTCGGTCGAGAGTGGCGAATCTCACCAGGGGCGTGCGCAGCATCCGGGTCAGCGGGCGTGCGTTTCATCTCAGCAGACGTGAGACGGGCGGAGGAGCTCGAAGCGGGGCGGGAGGTGCAGGGCAGGTGTGGTCGAGGCCGGCACACAAGCGCGATATGTACGGGCAGCGTGTGGGCAGGCGTTGCGAGGCGGGCGCGGTGACGACACGGAGCGGCGGGATCGGGGGGCTGGGACGGGGGGTGCCGCAGGGTCTCTGGACGGAGGCTCGAAGCAGCAGGCGGATGGAATTGGCGGGCGCGATCTCGATGCGCAGTGGTGGTGACGTGGTGGAGATGACTCCGGGCGCAGGAGGAGGACAGGTTGAAGTGTTGCGGCAGCGCGGGCATGATGTCAACCGAGGGAGCCCCCGCGCCAAGAAGGCCGATGCTGCTCACAGAAGGAGATCTCAGGGCTCGCGCTAGCTCGGCTCTACCCGGGCTGTTAAGCCGACAGGGATGCAGCGCAGGCCGCAGGGCTCGCCAATCCAGGCCAGGCACTGGGAACTGTCAGGCCACACCCCCCGCGCTTTGCTGCCCGTGCCCGTACCCGTGCCCTTGCTCGTGCTGCTCCGCTCCGCTGCCCGCGTGCCGCCCCGGCCGTGGCTGCGCTGGCTCGCGCGAGGGCACAGGGTGCACGGCAGTGTGGCCGCATCACCACCGCGGCGCGCAATCGTCGATTGTCCGGCTGCCTGCAAACGCGGCTCAGCCTGCTCCTGGTTGTGGCGGGAGGCAAATCGCGATGGTGCGGTCTAGAGCCGCCGGCGCTGCACACACGTGAGGGCATTGCAGGGAGCGATCGGCGCGACGGCGGGCGGCGCAAGCGAGCTGCAAACCATACAGCGTTGCCCGATCTTCGCGACCCTGGCGAAGAGACCTCCGATCGAGAGGTTCAACCTGCATCGCCATCCACCCGCGCCCGCCATGTCCTTATACACGACCCTCGCGGCCCGGTCGCCGCCAGACCCACCGGCCCATCTACTTGCAAATGCCACCCATCGATCACCACCTCCACCATTGCACCCCCATCGCCCACGACCGTCCAGACCTCATTGCGCCGCATCTCAACTCGCCCACCACCCTGCTTCGTTACCAACACTACCAGCCTCTTTCTTCCCTCCAACAAACCCGCAGCAACTTGTCCGGTCGAACCCTGATCTCCACCCATGGCCGATCCGGGACTCAACTGAACACACCTCTCGACACCTGACGTTGTTCTATTATCCTTGCCTCGCCCGCACCGAGAAGACGTGCGCGGCGCCATGTCGGACCCCAAGCAGCACCGGGACCCGCAGAGCAACCACCCCCGGAGACCGCCCGCCCACAAGTCTGTCTCCCTTCTTCACTCTCCGGGAAAACGCAAGTATGGCGACGACACTGCCGACCCGCGTTTGTCTCGCACATCCACCAATGTGCCTTCAAGCGATCGCGCCAATCCGCCTTCGCCCGGCTCATCGAGGCCGGGCACCAAGAAGGAAAACTCTGGTGAAGTGAGCGATGCTGGCAAGTGGTTTGAGACATCCAACAACAACATCTCGCAGAACGATACGGACTTCGTTGACAGTGAGTTTGCCCCGGTCAGCAATCGTGACCAGCGCTGACCACCGCAGACGATCCCCCTTTCTTCTTGCGCAACTCATCGTCGTCTACCTCTCCCGACATGACGAACTCCACGCAAATGCGCATGCAGCGCCAGACTTCGATGCCCCATCGACCTGCCTTGATGCACATGCGTACCGATGGCAGTAGCACGGAAGAGTTCCGGAGTGTGATCGATGACCTTACCATCGAGAACAAGAAGCTGAAGAGGAAGCTGAGGAAGTATGAGAAGATACAGGACGCCCACCTGCAGAATGAGAAGCTTTTTGAAGTGCGCGTGCACGGACTGCCTCCAGACAAGAAGCGGGAGCTTGAAGAGACGCTGAGGAAATTTGCCATGGAGCTGGAGGATAGTATCGTGAGCGAGCCGGCCGGACCTCATGAACATCACGGGGCTGCCCTCCATCCACGACCAACCCTGTCGTCCTATACCTCCACCCAGTTTGGCGATTCGGCCTACATGTCAGCTTCCGGGCAGAACTCGAACACCGCTTCCGGTGGCAACGGCAGCGGCGTTGGCACCGGCCAATCCGAAGCCAATCCCCCGAAGAAGAGCAAGTCCCATTACCACCGCCAACATGACAGCATACAATCCTACCTGCAAGACATTCCTGCTGGTCTGATGCCGAAGACAATCGCCATGACCGAATCTGCCAAGAGAAAACTGGTTGTTCGGCGGTTGGAACAAATCTTTACCGGCAAGGGCGCTGGTGCCAACGGGCACCAGCAGCCAATTCAACAGCAGGAAGTTGCACAGTCCGCTGCCCAGGCCGATCGGGCAGCATTAGAGGAGGAAACCGGCCAGGAGGCACGCAAAGAAGGTTTGAGGGAAGCACGCATCATGAACAACAAATCTGAGCAGCGTCGAGTGCAAGCCAGAGAGCGCGCCGAAGGAGATAGGGTTGCCGCAGCTTTCACCAAGAAGGTGTCGAATCAGGACTTTGCCAAGACTCCTGAGAAAAACTCACCTGAGCAGCGTCCAACACGCCCCTTGGACCTTGATCCACAGAGAGCGCAGGTTCCGACTGAGAACATCAACTACATCCGCCATCTTGGCTTTTCGCCACCAGACCCCGAGATACCGCCCACCGATGGCCACGGATGGATTTATCTCAACTTACTCATCAACATGGCTCAACTGCACACCATCAACGTTACGACCGACTTCGTGAAGAAATCACTTCAAGACTATAGTTCCATGATGGAGTTATCCGCAGACGGACGCAAGGTTCGATGGAAAGGTGGCCAGGACACCTCGCTCAACAGCACCGATAGCTCACCTGAGCATCGGCCGGAAATGTTCAAGTCAAACGTCAAGAAGATCGGTAAGAAGCGACAGAAGCTTGGTCCGAGTAGTACCAACACCTCGAGTGAGGCCACTGGCCAATCTTCCGAGCAACAGCGGAGTGCAAACCATCTAGCGTACACTCCACTTTTCTATCACAAGGAATCTACGGAGGACTATGATGGCTCTAATATGGACCGCAATTCCGAAGAAGAAGCGTCTCCCATTCCGGCTCTAGCCACCGGCAACACATCTTCGGGCTTTGCAAGTTCCGGTATGCGAACCTCCTCTTCGAAGAGGAAGCGAGATGATGGTCCCATCATCTTCTATAACAAGGCTAAGTTCTGCACCGATTTGAGTGGTGATCGTAGCACGCACGATTCTCAAGGTTATACCAACTACAACCACTACGTCGACATGCCTCTGGGTGCTACTCCGGAGAAAGAAAAGGAGCGCTCACCCCCTGTAGATGATGAGCGTCGTGGTCCCCTAGCTCGCGCTGCTCTCCACGAAATGGACGTCGATATGGACCTGGATCCGAGTGGCGTTGGCCTGGAATTCCCCAAGTCAGCGTCGACGAGCGGGGATGTTGTACCGAAGGCTTATCTCGACTTCGAAGCGTCCGGCATTGGCGGTGTAGTACCAGAGGATAACTTCGCTATCGACGTGGAGTGTAGGCAAGTGCGGAGCGAGTCCGCCCCAGCCACCAACTACGCATTGCACACACCTCGATGTGTGAATTATCCAAGCAACATCATGCGCGCTTTGAAGGCAAAGGATGGCAAGGGCAAGATGGATCAGTCGGGCCCCACACGGGTGAGGACACCGATTGTTAACGGCGAGATCATCTCGGCGCAGCACAGGCGTCTTCCGCCATCAATACTGCCACCCCCGTCTCTCCTCCCGTTCGACTCATCATCCGGAGATCCCGACACAGACATGAGTGACCTATCGGAGATGGATGACGACGAGTTTGACGAGTCAGACGAGCCACCCACGGCCGCCCCTCGTCCGGTCGACATGTCGACACCTGAGGATGAGGCTGGAGAGAGTGGTGAAGAAGAAGAGGACGAAGAGGATTACGTTGAAGAAGATGAGGGGTCGTTGGACTTTTTGGCTCAGGCGAGAGAAATTGACCCCGAGAGTATCCGGGAACAGGAACGCGAGTACGATGCAAACATAGCGGAAAGGCTGGCCGAGGAGATTCCAGCCGGTTCCTCGGCGGCGACTGCGGGCGGTGGTAGTGGATTCAACAGCCCCGCTTCTCAAAAGGGAGACGGAGACGATGCAGGCACAGATCGAAGGCCCAGCAGTCGTGGCAGCCGTAGCATTCAACGAGGAGGGAGTTTGAAGAGATCGAGAACGAGCGACAGCATGATCGTGCACGGGAAGGCGTCACAAACGGACTAGGTTTTGGAAGCATTGGGAACAGGCTAAAAAAGGGCGTTTGGATGGAAATGGCGGGGGTTGCATTTGGAAATGTTGCTTGAGCGTTTTTGTTTTATACCATGTTTTCTGATGAGCTGCATTCGGGGATTTTGGGAGTTCGACTTGTCTTTGTGGAGATACCCAATCGCTCTTCGTTTCTCCATGGAATTATCAGATAGTTTTGCAAAGCTTACTTGTGACTCGAAACACCGAAATAATCAGCGTTATTTTGTCAAGCATTCGTTTTAGCGTACGGCGAAAACGGAGTCGAAGATACATAGTTCCGATCGCCATGTTCTCGTAGTATTTTGCGCATCGCCCCTAACTTTGCCACCGATCCGAGGCTACAGATGAATTTGAATTCCCCCCCTGTACATGGCGCACAGTCCCGCGATATTGGTACGCGCCTCGAGCCTAGGCCCAGAAGCCGTATTCGTCGTGATGCTCCTGCACCCCAGACGGCGAGTTCCCGAGAGGTTGGCGAGGGCGGCGCGACCCACGGAACGGGCAGGCGTGCGCACGTGATGAGGACAAAAGCCTCTGTCGCGGATCCTTGAAACGGCTATGACGGCCAACCGAGCTAAGAATCTCCTCATTTCCCTCCGCTTCAGCCGTCCACGTCCACCTCCTGTACCAAACCTGACTCCGCCACTCCATCACACCAACGCCTCCCACCCCTCCGCTCGTCACTGTCGCCGCCGCGTGCTACCTGCATCTCGTCGCCCCGAACAACTACCGACCTGCAACCCTCCGCCTTCATTGCCACCCAAGCCGTCTCACCTCGTCCACCCCCTACAACCCACTCAAGTCAACAACCGTGGCCGACATCAGCTATGGCGAAACGAACCAGTACATCATCTAGTAGTAGTAGTAATTGGTCCGCCATGAAGGCCAGCTGCTACGCCGTGGACGCTGCCTCTATGCAGCTCCAGGGCTTCCATTACTCCACTACCGGGGCCGGCGGGGCCGAGTGGCGTTCCTGAGGTCAGCTCGGTATGTGCAGGCGTGCAACGGTCGTGCAGATGGGCCCGAGTACTGACGGTTGTTTGCCCAGGGAATGCCATCGCCTCCACAAAGTCCCCCCCTCGCCGCCTATGCCGTCACCAGTGACGAGCTGAGCACGACGCAGAGCAAGCGTCGTGTGCGTCGAGGGGGGGCAGCATGCACCATTGCGGAAGAATGTGAGAGACTCTTCTGTGAGACGCTGCGGACCGTGTTCCTTGGTGAGGGGAACATGTCTCGTCAGGACTCGCTAGCAATGGGCATGTACAACACGAACAACCACGACTCCACCGCCCTGAACGACGACGTGAAGAGGATCGACGGCGGCTCCTACGACAGCGGCATCGGCCTGCCGTCGCCGCCGCCCGGCGCCTTGGCTGTCGACTACGGCTTCCCGCAGCAGCAGCGCGGCCAGGTCGGCCAGTGGATCGAGGTCTGGGACTACGTCGGCGGCGCGCGCTTCCGCGGCTTCGTGGCCGGCGACGACGACGACAAGGCCATGTTCGTCTTCTTCGACGCCGAGGCCACGGTGCGCGACCTCAAGCCGGGGCTGATGGCGCTGATCGAGCTGTGCGGCCTCGACGAGTTCGAGTGTGCACGCCTCAACGTGTGCCTGGACCGCAAGGCGCCGGCCGAGGACATGAAGGGCTTCATGAAGGACCTCGGCTGGATCGGCTTCGAGCCCATCACTCTCGCCGAATGGGCTGAGAAGCCGCCGATCGTCAGCGACGCGTGGGTCTTCCTGGGTATGGAGGTCTGATTGAACCAGCGGATTCACCTTCTCTTGCGTTGAAATCACCAGTCGAGGTTTTACATTGCTCGAGTCATTCTTTCCTGCTGCTCCTTCGGGGACCACTGCATGTACGAAGTCTTTCCTTGCACTGGCTTTCTACTTATACCTTTCGTTGCTCTCACTTGCATCCTGTACTTCTACCTCTGCGAGCATCTGCGATTTCTTGCGTTCGGGGTTGGTGGAATGGAAGTTCTCGGGAAGGGTAATCCGAAAAGGTATAAAATGCTCGTCTGCGTTCGTGTTTTTTTTTGCTTTTTGCTTGTTTTTCTCGTCTCGCAGGTGTTGGTGTCGTTTGTGCATTGAAGCTTTGGCGTTTTCCTGGCGTGGCCGTTCTGTGATTCTGAAGGGAGGAATTGGCGCCCTTGTCCAGAGATTTGAGAATGTCCGGTCAGTCGGAATGCGCGGGGTTAACTCGACTGGAATGAATATCGTTCATTTGCTGAGACAGTGTCTTGTGGTCTATTTTGAGGGTGAATGCGTGTAAGGATTGGAGAGTTGGCTGACGATAAGCTTTCCCGATGTCACGGTTCTAGTTTAGTTCAAAACACAGGCGCACAACGTCCTCACGCCAAAGCTAGCGGTGAATCATTACACAGAATAGGCAGGAAAGGCGTGGCAGAAAGAATGCCCGCTAGCTTTGTGAGGAGCGTGGGGTGGAGCCGCGCTCTAGATTAGCCAAAGTTTAGCCGCAACGGGCTCTAGCTGCGGCGGCGCAAAGTGCATGAGCTAGTCAAGCTACTTGCATCTATCCCAACCGTCCGCCGACGCCGACGCCGACGACGACGGAGAGAGAGAGCTGTCCTCCACCCAATCAGCCAGCACCATATCCGCGCAGGCGGCAACTCTCTTTCCCTTTCTTCTTTTTTTTTTTCCCTTTTACCTATCTGCCTCCGGAGAGCGCGCGCGCGCGTCCGCCTCGGCCCACCCACTTCACACCGAAACCCACAGCGTCGGCTCGGTTGCCTTCGACTTCTGTTCATCGCCTCTCTCGAGACGCAAATAGGCGCGCGCACGCCCTACTGCCTCGGTGCCGCATCCGCCCTCTCTCGCGGGACGGGCAACGCGCCGAAGTCGATCACACACGTTGCCATCAACCAACCAACCAACCCACCCACCCGTCCGCCCATCCGCCGGCCGCATCGTACGCGCCTCAATATTCCCTCTTCCGCAACCGCACATCGCACGGCCGATAGCGCTACCATAACAACAACGAAAAAAACGCCATGGCGGACCGCACCTGGATCTCCGACGGCCTGATCCGGCTGACGGGCGCGACGGACGCGACGCTGGTCGACTTCGTGGCGGCGACGTCGAAGTCGGCGCGGGGGCCGGCGCAGCTGCGCGACAAGCTGGCCGACCTGCTCGAGGACGCCGTCGCGCCGGCGGAGCTGCAGCGGTTCGCGGACGAGCTGTATGCGCGGACCACGACGTCGTCGCGAAAGGGTGGTAGTGGTGGCGGTGCGGAGAAGAGGGATGCTGGTGGTGCTGGTGGTGTGAAGGCAGCAGCAGCGGGGAAGAAGAGGTATGCGTTGGTGGAGATGGAGGAGGATGAGGATGTGCCGCCTGCGCCTGCGAGGGCGGAGAAGAAGGATAAGTCGGAGCAGCGGAGGAAGGAGAGGAAGAGGGAAAGGAGTAGGGAACGGGGTGAGAAAAGGGAGAGAAGTCGAGAGCGGGGTGGCGGGCGGAGTGAGAAGAAGGTGCGGAGGAAGGGCGATGGGGAGTGGGAGGATAGGTGGGGCGATGAGGAGTATTATGAGGAAGATGAGCCGCTTGAGGAGTCGAGTCCCAAGCGCGTGAGATTGGATGATGGAAGCGCGTCGCCCGCGCCGCAAGTGGAGGAAGAGGAGCTTGATGAAGCTGAGAGGGATAAGAGGGAGAGGGAGGAGTTCGAGAAGCGGTTGAGGC
This sequence comes from Diplodia mutila, assembly GCA_022560015.1. NCBI lineage: Eukaryota > Fungi > Ascomycota > Dothideomycetes > Botryosphaeriales > Botryosphaeriaceae > Diplodia > Diplodia mutila. The sequence goes on along the minus strand of JAFISB010000074.1, from coordinate 93,388 downwards.
AGAAGGACGACAAGGATACGAAGAAAGTCGTCGAGGATCGCACACAGGCCAAGGACGCGGCACGGCGGAGAGCGCTGGCGGACGATGAACAGGCCAGAGAGGCCGCTCTGAGCGATCTGCGTTTGCGCTCGCGGCAGGAGTACCTCAAGAAGAGAGAGGCGGAACAGCTTGCATTGCTCAGGAAGCAGGTTGCCGAGGAGGAACAGGAACAGCAGAGAGCGGCTCCCGGCGAGTTGACCCAGACGGAACTCGACGAATTCGCGAGGAACCGGGAAACGTTACGCTTGGCCGAAGAGCGTCTCCGCGTGGACGAGCATACCGACGGCTACGCCCTTCCCGAAGACTATATCACGGAAAAGGGCAAGATCGACCGGAAGAAGAAGGAAGAGGCCCTCTACAAGCGCTACGTCGACCGTGATGAGTACGGACGAGAGAAGTACGTCACGGAACAAGAAGAATGGGAGCGGGAACAGGCTTCAAAGGCCAAGGCCCAGATTCTGCGTCCGGAGCGTGTCAATGAAGGGGATTACGAATTCGTCTTCGATGACACGCAGAAGATCAACTTCGTTATGGACCAAGCTTTACCTGGACAGAAGATGAGCAAGGAGCAGCAACGGTTGGCGGCACAGATCAGTGTTGCTGAAGCAAAGGCCAAATCGATCGAAGAGACGCGAAAGAGTCTGCCCATTTACACATGGAAAGAAGGGTTGATGGAGGCAATTGCAAACTACCAGTGCGTTGTGGTTGTTGCAGAGACTGGGTCTGGAAAGACAACACAGATTCCGCAGTTCCTGCACGAGGCCGGGTACACCTCGAAAGAGGAGAACGGGAAGTCCAAGAAGATGGTTGCGTGCACGCAACCACGAAGAGTTGCGGCCATGTCCGTCGCCGCGCGTGTGGCTGAAGAAATGGGGTGCAAGCTTGGAAAGGAGGTTGGATACAGCATCCGGTTTGAAGACAACACCGATCCGAAGAACACGATTGTCAAGTTCATGACGGATGGTATGCTTTTGCGGGAGTTCCTGACCGACCCATCTCTCGAGAGCTACAGCGCCATCATCCTCGACGAGGCCCACGAGCGGACACTGGCTACCGATATCCTCTTCGGCTTGCTCAAGGACATTGCCAGATTCAGGCCGGATCTGAAGCTGATCATTTCTTCGGCTACGGTCGATGCTCAGAAGTTCAGTGAGTACTTTGACGATGCTCCCATCTTCAATGTGCCCGGTCGACGATTCCCTGTTAGTGTCTACTACACGCCACAGCCCGAGGCGAACTACCTGGCCGCAGCGGTCACCACTGTTTTTCAGATCCACCTGAGTCAACCGCGCGGTGATGTCCTCGTCTTCTTGACAGGTCAGGACGAGATTGAGACCATGGCGGAAGATCTGGCGGAAACAAGCAGGAAGCTCGGCTCTGCCGCGCCGGAGTTGATCATCTGCCCGATTTATGCCAACTTACCTCAGGAGGAACAGGCTAAAATCTTCGAGCCTACGCCGCCGGGCAAGGCCAGGAAGGTGGTGCTCGCTACCAACATTGCCGAGACGTCGTTGACCATTGACGGCATTGTGTATGTCATCGATCCAGGATACGTCAAGGAGAATGTGTACAATCCTCGGACTGGCATGGAATCTCTCGTTGTCACGCCTTGTAGCCGAGCTTCGGCCAACCAGAGGGCTGGCCGTGCAGGCAGAGTCGGACCGGGTCACTGCTTCCGGCTATACACGAAATGGGCGTACTACAACGAATTGGAAGCCAACACTACGCCTGAGATCCAAAGAACCAACCTCTCCAGCACGGTCTTGTTGCTGAAGAGTTTGGGTATCAACGATTTGGTCGGATTTGACTTCATGGACGCACCTCCGGCTGACACATTGATTCGGTCTCTGGAGCTTCTTTACGCATTAGGTGCTCTGAACGACAAGGGCGAGCTCACGAAGAGGGGCAGACAGATGGCAGAATTCCCAGTCGACCCAATGGTGTCTGCATCAATTCTCAAGGCCGACCAGCTGCAATGCGTCGAAGAGGTGCTGAGCATTGTGTCGATGCTCGGCGAGTCTGCGGCGCTCTTTTTCCGGCCCAAGCAGCAGAAGATCCATGCGGATTCTGCGCGTGCACGCTTTACGATCAAGGAAGGCGGTGACCACCTCACGCTGCTAAACATCTGGAACCAGTGGGTCGACTCGGACTTCAGCTACGTGTGGGCCAAGGAGAACTTCCTGCAGCAGAAGTCGCTGTCTCGGGCGCGCGACGTGCGTGACCAGCTGTCGCGTCTTTGCGACCGGGTCGAGGTCACCATCACATCGAGCGGGGCCAACGACCTGCATCCGATCATGAAGTCGCTTGTGGCGGGCTTCTTCCCCAACGCGGCACGGCTGCAACGCGGCGGCGATAGCTACCGCACGGTCAAGAACGGCATGACAACGTACATGCACCCGTCGTCGGTGCTGACCAAGACGGGCGACAGCCCGCACCGGTTCGTCATGTACTACGAGCTTGTGCTGACCAGCAAAGAGTACATGCGCAACGTCATGCCCATCCCGACGCCGGCGTGGCTCAACGAGGTGGCGCCGCACTACCACAAGATGAAGGACCTGGAAGGGCTGGGGGCGGAGAATAAGAAGATGCCAAAGGGGCAGAAGCTGTAGTGGCGTGGGCGGGGGCGGAAGCTCGGGAGCGGACTGAGGACGGTGGGGTGGGCGTGTTGAGACTGTATATAGCTCGCTTGTATGTACTTTGATGCACGCGTTTTGGCTCGGCGGATAAGGACGGAACAGGGATGAGGGATGAAACAGACGGCCACCGGGGTCGCGTCAGAATCAGTTCAGGGTCGCGGCAGGGTCTGCGGTGATTAGGAAGCGCGTGTAGCACAAAAAAACAATGGGATGATGCAACTGGATTATCCAAAAGTAGCGTGGCGTTGGTGGGAGCATCGGGAGCTATGACGTCTCGGGCGCTTGGGGGAAGTGCGACAAGGGTTTCTTGCCAATCGCGCCTGCCCAGCTCAAATAACTCAGACCTCACCTCCGACCCCCAGCGCCTACAGCTCCCTCCATCTCCAGCTTCGCCGTGTTTCACGCCGTCCGTGCTACCGCCCGAAGCCTCGCAATCTGCGCAGCCGCTCGCGACCTCGAATGTCAGTTCTCGCTCCGCATGCTGCATGCACATCATCTGCCCTTGGCGCCTACCGGGCCCCCCTGCTAACAAGCCCGCAGAAGCATTCAAAAGCCTGCCACGTTCGGCCCTCCCATTTGCGAACATGTAAGCTGGTCTTCCACTTTCCTCTCTTGCCCGTCTTCCATACCGCTCCTGCCCCGTCGCGCGTTTCCTAGTCTCTCCGTGCTTGCAGCTGCCTTCCTGCATTTGCTCTGTTCCTGCATCCTTGTCTACGTCATTTCCCGCCCGTTTTTTCTATCATTGCAGCAACCAAGAGCCTATCCCGTACACCACCACAACATCAGCTCCTGATTATTGTTTCATAATGGCTATTTTTGCGTACCCGCCGCCCCCTCCCCCGCCTTACACCAACGGTTCCCCCCCGTCCTCCACCATTCGCGCTCCTTCGCGATCCCGCTCACTAAACCCGCTCCCGGTCCGCCACAGGAACCGCTCCCTCTCCATCCGCTCATCCAAGAACAAGGATGCCGGCGGTGACTCGTACAACAACGGCGCCAAGGGGGCCTCGCGTCACCGCTTCACCATGGCCTCGCTGCGGGGAATGCAACAGCCCGAGCTGTCGAAGCGGCTGTACAAGCTGATCAAGTCGGAGAACCACGCCATCAGCGCCCACGAGACGGCAGGCCGCGAGCGCTCGAGCGTCGCCGGCCAGCTGAGCGAGTGGGGTGAGGCCACGGGTGACGACGCCGTGTCCGACGTGAGCGACAAGCTGGGCGTGCTGATGGCCGAGATGGCCGAGCAGGAGGACATGTTCGCCCAGAATCTGGAGGATTACAGGGGCGTGTTGAAGCAGATTCGGAATACGGAGAGCTCGGTGCAGCCGAGTCGGGATCATAAGGCGAAGGTGCGTTCCCTTTCAGTCCGGTGGAGAAGGGGTTGAACTGCAAGCTGACCCGAGGGAACAATGACAGGTTGCGGATGAAATCGCGAAGCTCAAGTACAAGGAGCCGTCCAACACCAAGATCGTGCAGCTGGAGCAGGAGCTCGTCCGTGCCGAAGCTCAGTCCCTCGTCGCCGAGGCTCAGCTCACCAACATCGTATGTTTCCAACCCACATGCTTTGAGTCATTCCTTAACCCTTCTCCAGACCCGCCAGAAGTTCAAGGAAGCCTACGACCTCCACCTCGCCGCCGTCATCGAGCGCGCGGAGAAGCAGGCGATGCTGGCCAAGCACGCGCGCCGCGTCCTCAACTTGCTCGACGACAGCCCCATCGTGCCCGGCGAGGCGCATCCGACATACGGCAGCGAGTCCGCGGGCCGCGACATCCTGAACGACGCCGAGGATGAGCTGCGCGCGTGGCAGCCACGCTACGAGCCCATCACGTCCAATGCCGCCAGCCTGGGCTCCAACGCCATGCCCACCAACAGCGTCGTCGGCGGTATGGGCAGCAACTCTTCCGAGTATGGTCACGGCGGTGAGGTCCAGCAGAGTCCTGTTGCGGGCGATGTGCATCCGGCGTATAGGGGTCAGGTGCGTAGCGCGAGTGGTAGCTCGGCTGGTGGCGAGAGGAAACAGAACCCGCCGTACCCCATCAGCGAGGCGGAATCGAGCGTCGTGGCGTAGGCTTATATGTCTTCTCCCAGGCGAGGCGAGTATGAATTTGCGAGGAGGCTGTTTTAACGGCCTTGGAAATTGACGTGTACGATTGCGTAGGACGTTGGAAGACGACAAGAGCGGTCTCTTCTTCTATTCCTTTCCCTTTTTATGTTTGTTCGGGGGGCTGTTTATTTTTCACGTGTCGGCCGAGCTGATGGAATTCCCCTCTATTGTTCATGCTCGAAGTGGGCGGCGCTTGTCATCGTCGAGGAGGAAGTGATGCCCTAATGATGCCTTATGAGTTAATGGACAAGCGTGGTCTCTCCCTCTCTCTCTTTCCCTCTTCCCCTTCTTTGGTAGCTGCGAAAATCTCGTGCCAACGAGATGGGAATAGAACCAAACGCAAGAAACAATTTTAGAGCCTTCGCCTTGCGTTACGCTTGTTCCTCCTCACACGCTAACTGTCGTAGTCGTGAGGTGATTGATTCACCACGCACGCTGAAAGGGACTTTGTCAAGAGGGTTGAATCAAGAGGCCTGAGTCTGTGTGATGCAGTGTGTAACTTTGGCGCTAGGCCGGGGTGGTGATGTTGGGTTGAATGGGGGTTTTTTGAGCCGAGGCACGACCAGCAACAAACACTTATGATTCCATATCCGCCAATTATACCAACACCGCCACCGTGACAATCGCGCCCGTCGGTGTAGTGTATGTATGCTGTACATGCCGAAGGCTTTTATTCAGAGTTCTATAACAGTATTCATTTGCCATTGAGGGGGCCTGCACGGCGGCGTGGTGCAATGGGTAACGTTGATCGTTGCAGACAGCCAGTGGCTTAACCACTGGAAGTGGAAAAGGGTGGTGCCAGACCCGATATCGAGGGAGAAACGAAGAGGGTATAAGCGAGGGCGAAACTAACGGTATACGGCAGTGTTCAAGCAAAAGTGGTCATACAACCATTGAGTTGTACACTGCGAACTTGAATCCTCCCTTCGGAACAGCCTTACGCTTATCAGCACGCAGACGGTGCCTGGATGGCATGTAAGTTAGTACCATTGCGAGTTAACGACTTCTGTGGACTCAAAGTCTTTTGCAACCCGCTGTGACGCCGATCCCCATCAGCACCGCCACAGCGACGATCGCAATCGCAATCGCTAGCAACTCAACCGTTGGAAATGGAGAAATTGTGGCGCCAGGTCCGGCTTTTGGATGAAGTGGTGCAGCATCTCATGCGCGTGCGCGGGCGGGGGTCGATGCGGCCGCTCACTGCAGTGCGCAAACAGTTCCCGGAGAATATTCTGCTAGCACGTGGAAGGGTACGTCATTGACTCCATTGGCGCGCTTTCCATTTCCCGTGCTGTATTGGCTGAGAGAGGGGCCGTCGGTTCGGGCTCGCGAAGTGGGTGGTGATGGTGGCATGGAAGAAAGACGCGGACCCAGCGGCCGTCCGTTACCGACGTCACTTCCGATGGCACGGAATATCTCCTTCGCACCGAGCATGAGGTAGGGTTACAGTGCATGGAGATTGGCGGAAAAGCTTTGCGGGGATGTCGGGTATCTTGTGGCGGTCCTCGGCGCGGGGGGGCGCATACATATTGCAACACCACAACCACCGCTTTCACGTACGACCATAGGTCGCAGAATATGGGGCTTCCCGAGCCGTACTCAAGCTGCGAACCGGCCGATTAGTACTCAAGTGGGTGACCATTGGGAAATCCCGGCTGTTGTACGTTTTGTGTTTCGTTTCGTCACCTTTTTTCGCTTTTTTTTTGTTTCCTTTCCGGCCGGTAGGGATCGTGTAGATCCGGCTGAAGCAACCGTTTTACCGACCGACCGTGCCAATCGGGCCGCCGCGTGTCGACCTGATCGCTCCCGAAGGCCCGCAACGCCGGTGAGAGGAGGGGGGAGGGGGAGATCATCTTTTACCTGATCGAGTAATTACCGGCCGATATGTACGTAGGGCGATGATACTTGCCAATTTCGACGGAGAGCGGTTGCATGGGGTTTCCATGCTGGTGGTGTCCACGGAGTATGTTCGGGCGTCTGGGAGTAGCAGGTGGGGGTTGATCGGGATGCGTAAGAGGCGTCGCAGCCGTCGTCTAGGCGCCGGTCTTGGTCTCGGCTCCATGCGAATAGAGCAGCAGAGATATTGTAGAGGACGGTTGAGTCAGTCAGGCCAGCTGTGCATGGAATGATGATGTCGTGAAGGGCCTGACATGTCGAAGCCGAGGTCATGAATATTTACAATTAAACAAAAACGCTGCGTCTACTTTTTACTTGTTCGCTCTTATCGCTAACCGGTGTAATGCCACCTCCTCGCTCGTCGACGTCAGCTTTTTCGACGTCAGTGTCGTGTGGATATCGCGGAGCAGCGGCCGCATGATGGGGATGCACTGCACGATAATCGTGCCCACGACCTCCGACGAGTACCAGATGTTCGAGTGGGCGTTGCGCTCAAAGTAGTACGCGTCCTTGTCGTTGCCCTCGTCCTTCCAGCCGGTCCTGACGGCTGATACAACGGCGACGATCATGCCCTGTGCGGCCGAATGCCAAAATTAGCCACACACGTCCCGAGTCAGATGGTTTCAAATGTTCGCTTACCAGACTCATGGTCAGGCACAGCCCGATCTTTTCTCCCTTGCGCATGTCCAGGTTCCACGTGATGAACCACGGGAACACTGCGAAGACAAAGTCCATGATGATATTATATACTGGGCACAACGTCAGCAAGCCAAGGAACGAAGAACAACAGAGCACGAGCCCGGCACTTACCGTTACCGCCCTCTTTGAAGTTTTCGCGAAAGGTCCAGCCAATGCAGAAGTTGAGGCGGTACCACACGTCGTAACTCGACTTGTTGCACACCTTGGCCCATTGGAAGATGCAGCGGAAGATCATCCAGAGGTTCATGGTGCCCATGCAGAACCACAGCCCCCATTGCTGGTAGCCTTTTGTCAACTTCAGCAGAGTGACGGCGAAGGCGGTCTTGGTCAAGGCCTGGCCGATGACGGTGCCGCACGAGGTGATGTTGATGAGGATGTGCATGCGGTCATCCCAGGTGTCGGCCACGTAGCCGGTGGCATACTCGACGGTGATGATGCTGTTGTTGGCGGTGAGGACGATCTGTCGGGTGATGACGGTGAGCAAATGCTCGCGTTGCAGGATCCATTGGGATTGGGTGTCGGGCGCTCACCCAGGAGATCAGGAGGATGTGGTCATCCCACCACAGGCCGTGGCGGCGGGTGATTTTGATCCAGATGCGGAGGGCGAGGAAGGCGGTGGCGCCGGCGTAGAGGGTCCACAGGCCAGCGTTGAGCTCTTTTTCGGGGTTGACGTAGGGGTGGTTGGGGTCTTCGTGGAGGCGCGGGAGGATCATCTTCACATTCTGGGCAAGGGCGAGGGCGAGAGACGAGGGAGAGAGTGTTTAAGATAGATGCAGCCAGCCGCTCAGAAGGGAGAAGTTTAGAGAGAGAGGTGCGGGCAGGTCAAGGCCGTGTATCCTTGCGGGGAAGCGAGGCGTTGAAAAGGCGGTTCTGCGACGAGGAAGAACATTGCCGCCAATCAGTCCATGGCGGGAAATGACGCCTCCTGGAAACGAATGGGAGGGCTGGCCTTGTCGCACCAGACCGGGTATGCGTCGAGGCAGCGGGCCAAGGCCGAAAATGGGTTGTAAGGATAGTCCTGGCCTTGTCTCAGTGCGTAACGGCCGGGCTCGTACCAGGATCGATAAGCGAGGGGTGATGGAGGCCGGAGTGGCGCAGACAGGCCAAGTCGGAGATAGCTGAGGACGCGGAAAGACGACCGAAAGGGGTAGGCCTGAAACATGGGGGAGATCGCTTGGTATCCTAGCGGGAAACATGTACAATATGTTTGTCCAGGGCCCAGGCTGCAAGTGCCGGCGCACGGGTGCCGCGCGTTGGGTGGCACCTTCATTACCGAATCCGAAAATAGGCCCGAGCCGCCTTCTACTTCCTTCTCTTGGCCCGCTATAGGATCCAATATATAGCTGTAGGGCGCCGGCGTTGCAGCAGCGCCGGCTGCAGGCTGCTGCCTGGCCGTCACCCGGCGGTGGGGCTCACGTGGCAGTCAATTCCCGGCGGACGGGTCGCTGGGTCGGTCAGTCGACGGGTTGGCTTCACCTTCACCGGCGGGCGACCTCTGAAGGTGGATGTAGGTGTTGTGGTGTGTACTGTGTAGGCACTACTAGCGCCATCGGGTGACAAACGCTTTTCCCGGGCGCAGCGGGCGATGCCGACGCGCTACTACTCCCTTCGGCCCGGCTGCCGATGCAATCCCGGCCACTGCAGCTTCCAGCATTGCCTCTACTACGTACATACATACATGGATTGAAAGAGCATGCAAGAAACGACGTCATCCACCGACCGAAAAAGCAAGAACGATCCCGCTCTTTCTTTCCGCCTGCCAGACCCCCCAACGTCAAAATCCATCGGGCTCAGTTCAGCCCTATGATAGGCCGACGTTGTGGACCCCTTCGAGAAGCTGAGCTCGCGCTGTACTTTCCGAGACAAGTACTTTCATGTTTCACGCACCATGGTATACTAATCATCCCACCGACGCTGCATCCAATCGGAGCCGACTTCCATTTGGTTTTAAATCTCGGTTTTACGGCCGTTCGCCGCATCTTTTCGTCTTCTTTTTCATGTTGTAAGGTATCCGTAATTGAGATCTGCCCGTTTCCCCATCGAAACCTGCCTCACGCTGCTTTAGCCGACGCCCTCCACCAAAACCACACATGCCAAAACAAAACACGACGATCAAACAACCCATTCCCCTGCACACCCGCAAGAAAGAACGGTGAAGCAGGAGCAGGACCAGGACCAGGACCAGGACCAGGAGCCGCCGCACACGTGGCCTGCTCCAGCCGGAACTCTCTACGTCGCCGCCGACGACCACCAATTGTTCTAGATCCTCGCCAAGCTTCTCGCTGATCCATTTTGCAGGCTTGATGGTGCGCGGGGTACCCAGTGCTCGGCGCTGGTGTTTGACTTCCCATCGGTCGGCCACGTGGGAGAGGGGATGGCCGTGGGCTCGACCGCACGGGTGGGGCATCAGGTGGAGGGTGCGGTACGCCCTCTTGGCTCCTTCCATCTCCAACTGCGATGCTTAAGAGTGGTCGACGTTGCCGGGTGTGAAGACTCCATTGTCGCGCTGGCGATCAACCCAGGCTAGTCACTGCACTAGAATGCTCCGCAAAACTTACCTTTGTGACCTGTCACGATGAACTTCGACACAAGCAAGCACAAACTGGAGCAGTGCCGTAGACTGCCGCTACACCCCGGTCGTGGACCTTTTATCTACCGATGTCAACAAAGATGCAGAGATTATCAAGTACAAATCAGTGGGTATTGACACTGCACATGATGCGCGATAATCCTTCATCCAGCGACTTCACCATCCACTGCGGAGGACTTGAGGAGTTCAAGAACAAACGAAAAAAAAAAAAAGGCCAACTGGAATCCGAGGAGACCCACTGACATTTCCCAAGGTCCACAAGGATGTTCCAGCAGCGCTACCTGGAGACCGTTACCGGTAAGATCGAGTTGCACGACGAGGACCCGGACACCATCGCCGACATGGTCGGCTACATGTACAGCACACACTTCTACCGCGTCCAGATGCCGGACTTGTCCTACATCGCCATGATCCACCGCCACGTGCAGCTCTGCATCCTCGCCAATAGCGATACGATCAGTTGCTGGACAACAGGAGGGAACGCCTTTACGAGAACCCAGACTTCCTCTACGACATGATGAAACAGTTGCGTCGCTAACACGCTACGCATCGTGGAACGTAGTAAGTGTACTTTTACTTGTTCTAAAAATGTGCCAACAAAACAAGGCAGGAACGCGAACAGACTACACTGCATACTTGGGACCATTGCGCTGGACACTATTCAGTAACAAAATTGAATACGAAAAGGATTGGATTGGATTGGATTGGATCATGGAACATACTTGTCAGGTAGGATAAATGGCCACTGTAGAGGAGTGACGGAGAAGACCATCTCCGGGCGTTTAGTGGCAAACAGTGCATTTACTGGATGGTACCTGGACTCTTCACCTCTCACGATGTGCGTCTAGTGCGGCTGTTAATCAGTTCTGTAAGACGCTTAACCCCAGACAAGGAAGGTCAAAATGGCCTCGTTCTTGTCTTGTCCCATCCTTCGTATACAATACTTGAGGCCGAATTGGGTAAGTCCTGAAAAGCGGCAGAGACCATAATGGACAGAGAAATTGAGATGCCACCGGAGAAAAAATGCGGTGACTGAGCCCGGCCAGGTACGGGAGGCACGTTCCCGTACCAGACGTTGTCGTCGTGCAGCCTCGCCGACACCACACGACCGGTTCCGATATTTGCCGTGCCGAAACGAGCCGAACTTGAGCGAGCACCGTGCCGGATATCTCGTTCCGATCCAAGCTCTGTTTGCCATATCTTTGCAAAGCCTATTCTTGGTGAACAGTGCTGTCATAGGCTACATGTGGCCAACACATGCATCTGGGGGTGTGACGAAGGATGGCCGAGCATTGCGGTGATGCGAAAATTGGGCATGCGTAGATATCGAAAGGATTCTGCGATTCAAATGCTAAGCATTGATTCTCAATGCGGTCTCTTGCTGCGAACTGCATGTCTAAGGTATCTCATCAAATGCAGAATTACAACGCTGTCGAAAAAACTTCTAGCCAATCAAAGAAAGAAAAAAAAAACACCAAAATCCCAACACCAGCGCCGATTTGAGCGGAGTAGTAATACATGTGATAGTACAGTGTCATGAGACAAAAGAAAGTTTTAGTGGATGCGATCAAACGATATCGCTGCGCTCCCATCCAGTAGGGCGCTGCCACTCAATGCCCTTCGTCGGGTGCGGCTTGGTCAAGTCCTTGTACTGGCTGACGTAGGGGTTCGGGTCTTGCTTCTGGTCCAGGTTGCCCAACGTGTGGTTGACCTCGCGGTGCTTCGACTCGTCGGCGCGGATGTACAGCAGCAGGTCGCGCATCGACCGGTGGCCCTCGGGCATCTTCCAGTAGTCGACCGCGATGTCCGGGGCTTGCATGTTCTCCCACATGGGCAGCAACCCGGCATCGAGATCCGCGATCTCGCGCGTATACGTTAGGACGGCCTCTTCCTCCAGATATCCGACGAAGCGGTGGCAGATGCGCGGCGAGATGAGGTAGGACAGGAACATGGCGTTGAAGAAGACGCCTTGGGCGCCGAGCACCATCAGGCGCATGAACCAGCCGGGCTCGGCCATCTTGAGGAAGGTGAGCAGGTGCATGCGCTCGTTGTACGACTCCTCGAGCAGCGTCTCGATCCAGCCATTGTCGCGCTTCATGCGCCGCATCGAGTGCAGATGGCGGATGACGGCGGCGACCATGCCGGGCACGCCGGCCACGCTCTCGAGGAAGACGTTCCTGATCATGTACTTGCGCTCCGTCATGGTCCTCTCGCCCGGTTTGGCGTGCTTGTAGCCGGAAGTCAGGTCCAGTCCCCAGCGAAGCACTCTTGCCATGGCAAGCGCCGTCCAGTCCGACCATGTCTTTGCCTCTCGATGAGCAATCTTGACTGCGTTCATTTGTTCATAGGTGTAACTGCTCATGCTGTCAGTGCTCGCTGTTCTTGAAATAGGGGGGTCCTCTACGGTGCTGTGCTCACAACGGGTGCTCCCACGATGCAGGAGTCTTTCGGATGCTCTCTGTTTCCTTCTCGGGAAAGAACTCCTTTATGCGGGTGGTGGGGGTCGAAGAGAAGTTCCTCTTGGAGACGGACCATGGCTGTTGCTGGACGGAAATGAAGCCGGGCCTGAGGCTCACAATGAATGCCTGGTGCGGCAAGCCATTGAGAGCCTTGAGAGCGTGGGCGGCACCCCGCCCGGACGTTCTGGTGCAAGCAGTGGCGGTTCTGGTGGTGTACATGGGTAGGGATTGTAGGTGGCGAAGAGTGGAGTTGTTGTTGTTGTTGTTGTTGCGTGGATTGATGTGGAATACGGCCAGGCACACACGCTGGCAGCAATCTTATATGGATGACTCTAAAACGGGCTGAATGAAAGAGCAGTGGGCACGAATTCAAGCCGGGAGAGGGTCTAGCCCAAAACGGAAGCCAAAGGAAGGGCTCGCGGGCAGGTGCGCACCGGCTGCCGCAGATGGAGGCCGCGGCAGTCCATGCACCGCCCCTCGAGCAGTCATCCGCGCAGTCCAAGGCTAGCAAAGTGGAAGACGGCAACGCTGCGGCGGGGCGCGCCAGGTCGGACAGAGATCTGAGCCATAGGGCTGGCCCGGGGCTTGGCGCGCCGGATTGGTTGGGCGCGGTCGGGCTGGGCGGGCAAGAGAAAGAGTCGGAACGGGGCGCGGTCGCCGACGAGAACAAGCCGGCTACGCTGCCTCAGCCGCTGACAATAGCTGAATGAAAATTGTTCGCCGCCCCGTTTCTCCTGCGTCAGCTGCCACGCAAATCTTTCCTACCGTTGCTTCGCGACGCGTCTTTTTCCGTCAGCGAGACAAAGTGGCTGCGGCTCTGCCGAATTGTCTCTATTTGCGTCACCACGCAGCTCTTGGTGTTGGCCCTGGTCGCATCCTCCGCAATGATGAGCCATCGTGGCCCCCAAACGGGAATGGTTTACGAAGGATTGCTTCATAACAACACTGCCACTGCCTTTCGTCAATGCCTTTCGTCAGGGCTTTGTCCAGTCGAAATGAGGGATAGCTTGCGAAAATGTTGTCGGCGTCGGTTTGAAGTTTTTTACTTACTTTTTCCTTCCTTACTTCTCAATAATCCCTTCCACTTCCCACCTAGACAATCTTACAAGGCGCAGTTCTGATCGTGTGTGCAAACAAAACACCTAGACGCAGAAGTGTGAGATTTTTTACGGGCCACTAGCCATTTTGCTGTCCTGCCATGAATACAGCTACTTCTGCGCAGCTGCGTGGAGGAATGTTGGCTTTGGTTCCGCAGAGACCCTCGGAATCCCCACGAGAAACTCCCGGAAATGGCCACGTCTATACTGTTGCCGTTGTTCGGACGTATGCAGGAGACATGAAGTCTCGGCTTGAACAGGTACCGTTCTTTGCGCTAGCCTTGGCTTAACTTAGAATCTCGTATCCACGTCGTGCCTGAATACAACGTCACCACTGACGCGGGGTTGGTCCTGTACTCAGCCTGCTGAGCTTTTGTCGACCTTGTCGTTCCCCATTCTTGAACGAGGTGGTATTCTCTCGGAAAGTTCTCTGGTGGAAGGTTCTTGGCTGACCACCGACAGAATTAGGACTGACTATTGTCCAGAGAATACCGCTTTGGGACATGGGAAAGCCAGGTGCGACACTGACTGCCTGATCTTGACGAGAGACGACCCAACAAAGGGCGATAGACTGTCTGGTTGATTTTCGAGAAACAAGAAAAAAAGTTGCGGAGGCTTTTTGAAGACTGAGTGAGCTCGATTACCAGGGGTCAGCCGGACGCAGAGACGCGCAGCACAGGCGTGCGACCTAGAGACGTATGCCCCCACTCTCCAACCAGGAACCACATTTTGACGCGACCTCGCTACGGCTGCAATCTGTATCCCGGCATGACTGCTGTCAGGATGTATCTCATCTCCACATACGCGCGACAGGTCACTCTTTATACGAGCCATTGAATCGGTCGCCGGCCGCATGAGCCACACGTCGCTCGGCGTGTCCTAGGCGGTGTCCAACTTCCGTTTCTGTCGTCATGTCCGGATGGAAAGGGCGGCGAGTCATGCTGCGGTGATGTTTCTGGACCCTCGTACGTTCCAAACCTTGATCAACCTTCCAGATCTTGCTGGCCACAGACTCTCCGTCCTACGCAGTAGGCATTAGACGCTCGCTTGCACCCAGCTGCTGGGCGGAGCTGCAGATAAGAGAGTGACGCGGCGCCAGTGGCTTGGGCGGCGTGGCACTACATGCAGGTTGGCTCAGCCCGAAGGAGAGCTGGAAGCTGCCGTTCGCCCGTTGAAGCGTCTGGAGAAGCGGTCGCTGGTCCGGGCCGGCCAAGCGCACCCTGGGAGAGTCGAGGACACAGCGCGGAAAGGTGCAAGGAGGAGCTCGGCGAGCATGAGTTGTCGTCGAGGGCGGGCCGGAGCAGTCACATGAGGCCCGCCCAGGTGCGCGCTGGAAGGGCGGATCCACTTCGCGTCGGACCGTTAGTTGGGGGGCCTGGTCTCTGGAGATGCTGTGCCTGTGCCTGCAGCGCAACCTTTGCTGACCGGAGAGTCGAGCGGGCTCTGCCGCCACGCATTCCTGGGGGAGCCCATGGCTGGACGCGCCGGGTCTCGAGGCGCTGGCGAAGATGGGCCAACATGTCAGCGGCGTGGACGGCGTGGACGCGGGCGGGAGACGCTCTCTTATTAGCCTCATCTCCAATCGTTTGCAATCTGGCGCAGCGCGTGATGGCTTCGATCAGCATGGATTTGCTCTCGGGGATTACCACATTGATGCGCGCCCTGCGTTAGCCAGGCTCAGTCGCGCGTCCGGCGCCGTGGATGGCTCCCACGCGGCGCGGATTGGCCCTCCTCTCGTCCAGCAGACCCCGGCCGCGGGCACGCAAGGCTGCTCTAGCCGTTACCCGCCGTGCCGTGGCGGCATGCGCTCTATCCGTCGTTGTGACACTAAGATCCAGAGGACGGACCAAGGCCCGGCAGCAGAGGGACAGGGAGGTGGGCCACGACCATGCGTCACCCAATCCCCGGCGCGCGGCTGCCCTAGGCGTGTGCTGCTCACTTGCGCTGTCGTCTGCTCGCTGCTCGCTGCTCGCTGCCTTGCGCTGCTCCGCGTTGCTCCGCGCTGCCCGGCGTGCTGCTGATGAGGGTGTGAGCTGCTCGCTGCTCGGCGGCGCCCTACTAGGGCACTGCCTGGGAGCGCCCAGGGCTCCGGTGGCGCGGGTCCGAATTAGCGCTGCGGCTGCGCTGAAGATCGCATCTCAACCATACCCAGGCGACGACCACCCCGAACGCAGCCATGAATCAGATGGACTCCTATAACCCGTCCTTCTTTAATCAGACCAGTGCTCGCCAGCAGTTCGGCAGCTCGCCCGCGCATGCCCAGCCCGCCCACGGCCCGCCGCCCCCGCAGTTTGCACAGGGCATCCAGCCGCCTCCCCATCCGGCCTTCAGCAATGGCGCCGCCGCAGCGGGCGGCGGTGGCTTCCCGCTGGCCTCGAGCATGGGCATGGGCATGGGTAGCGCCCAAGCCAGCGCCGGTGGGGTCATGATGCAGCCAGGCGCGATGCAGCAGCAGCAGTCGCCGCGAGGTGAGTGGACGCACCCCCCTTCTGCCTTCGCCTAATCCGTCGCGCTGCCTGTCTCACACGCCCCAAACCCAACAAGCTCAGAGATTGACGTCTGGCCCGCAGTCCCGCAGAGTCCCTTCACCACCGCGCCCTTCTCCACCCCCATCCAAGCCCCCCACCAGTCCCAGGCCCACCACTTCCAATCCTTCAACCAGAACATCTCGCCCTCCCGCCACGTCTCGCCGTATGCGGCCACCCCGACGAAGCAGCAGCAGTTCCCGAGCCAGCAAGCCCAGTCGCTGCCAGACTCATCCCAGCCCATGGCTGCCCCCGTGAGCCTGCCGTCGCATTCCGCCGCGCCCAAGCCGCAGCAGCCGCAGGGCCAGCCCGCGAAGCCCATGGCCGCCACGCCCTCGTCGCCCGGTCAGCTGCAGCGCGAGCGCGAGCAGGTTACGCTGCTGCTCGACATCAACCGCGAGCTTCTCCAAGAGACGCTGCGCCTACAGGAGCAAGGGAAGGGCGGCATGATGGGCAACCAGCCCGCCCCCGGCCAGGACGGCAATAAAGAGGGCGACGCGCCTAAGCAGGTGGCGTCGAAGGAGTACATCGAGTACGTGATACATGTGCGATTCTTGGCGCGGCCGTTTCCCGCCCGTTTTTGCTGACTGAGATTTTTCTGCTTGGAACAGCTGCATGCGCCGGTTGCAGGCCAATTTGTCGTACCTCGCAACCTTTGCCGACCGCAACACCAACCCGAATAAGCAAGTGCCGCCCGGACCCGCGATAATGACCGTCCCCGCGGCTCCGCAGGCGCTGAGTGAGATGTACACGAAACTTCAGGCGCTCTTCCCCGGCTGGAAGGGCCAGCTGCTGAAGCCCGGCGCCGCGCCTGGGCAGGGCAGCCCTCAGAGACCGGGCATGCCTCAGCAGCAGCAACAGTCTCCGCAGGCTCCTTCCCAAGGCTGAGTTGCCGCCATGTAAGTTTCTCTGTACGAGTCTGTGTAGGGCTTCACTTTGGTTTTCTTTTCGTGACAATGACGTTTGGGTTTTCTCTTTTGCTCCGGGGCTCATTACGAGAGGGGTTCATATTGCTTCACCAAAAGAAAGGCGCTGGCGAGAAAATTCCCGTTTTTATCTTCATGCAAAAACCTTTGGCTCGTTTTTGGCGGTGGAGCTAGATCACTTCCTTGATTTCGGCGGGATTGGCGCAAACCGGATTGGATTATCAGCTGCCTTCTCGGTTCCTCCGCATACCCATGCTCTTCGATAGTTTGTATAGGCTGGGCAAGCTGACTCAGCGAATGCCAAACTCTATGAGGTCGTTCGCTTCTGGTCTGCTGTTGGTCTGCGGTGTGCTTCTCGGGCCCTGGTTGGCCCCGTTACTCAAGCGAAGAATGCCTTCCGGAGGAGGAGCACCTTCCTTCCAACATTGGCTTACACCATGATCATCGGTTGTCCGTTATCGCTTGATAGCGCAGGCAGGACCGTTGGGCAGGAATTCTCAACCCAGATTGCAAGGTACAAAATCGACCCGCTTAGTATTGCAGAAGAGGATGGGCAGTTGAAGCATCCATCCAGGCATGGATACACAACATGTCAGTGACCAGAATCATCCAGACAACAGTTCCGACTTCGTCGATCTCGTTGCAATATCAAAGCAAAACAGACGTCGTTCATCGTAAGAGCAGACAACACGTAGACGTCAGATGAACAGGTGCATACGTACTGCATTGCCGCAAGAGCCAATCATATGAAGCTTATCATATCTTCGAGCAACCACATCTCGCCGCCAAGTTCAAGCTTGTGCTGTCGATCGCAGCTTCGTACGCCGTGAATCCCTGCCGGCCAAGTCTGATATGTTGGACAATCCCTCGCAGGCACTCCCATGCACCCGCATTCAAGGCCACTGTGCAGCAGAGGCCCTAGAATGTTCCCTCTTAGCATTTGATCGGTCGCCTCCGACGCAGCCCCTGAATGTTCCATCCATGCTGACTTTCCTTCCTTTCCCACCCTTTCTACCCGCTGCTTCGATTGTTGTGATACATGTCAAAGTCGCAGACTGGCACAAACTACTAACGGAATTAAGTGTAACAGATACACAAGAGCTGCGGGCTTGGTACATATATGAGGATAGGCCACCAATAGAGATAAGCAGATTTAAAATGCTTCGGGAGATACTCAACCGAAAGATGACGGCATTGCGATGCTGTGGCTCTTCGGTCAAGAGAGTGTGACCATTGTGTGACTTGGGAAGTTGGAGCCTTCCAAAAGAGGAACATCTGCATCCTGATACCAGAACTGTATGATCCCCTTCCTCTCTACGTTCTCTGGCGCGTAGACAGCGATCGTTCTGAGATGGATGTGAAAAGAGACTAAGGCAAGGGTGAGCCCGAGAATTCGGTAGAGGATTAGTTGGGAGTACTTGATAGTGCAATCTACGAATTTCCCCATAAGGATCGTCGCTTTGACCTTCTAGCATCATTCGATAGCAGCATCACAACTTTTCACCACGCACTATGGCACAGTAGCAACTGTGCAAAAGCTGCAAGTTACGCTCATTTTTCGTTTCGCATCGACATAAATCTTTCCGCATTTTCCGCATCGAAGATTCCCGCCATCCACAATTCTCGCCCCGAGCTTTAGTCTTCTCACGCCTTCTTCTCACCCTCGCCACCAGCGGTGGCCGCATTCTTCTTCTTGTTCCGCTTATCCTTCTTCCGCTTGCTGCGGTCGCGCGGCTTCAGCGCGGACATGCCGCCCTTGCAGACGTCGGCATAGCGGGCGTAGAAGGCCTCGAGGCGATCGGGCGGCACGATGGTCGACAGCTTGACCTTGCGGTCGCGCTTTTCCTTGGACTTGCCGTTGGTGGCGCGCACGATGATGGGGAGCGGGTTGGGCGGGTGCGTGTCCCACAGCGGGTCGTCGGCGACCTTGGTGGGCGTGGCTTCGCGCGAGTTGAGGTCGAAGGTCACTGCGTGGCGGTGTGAGCTTTTCCAGAATTCGTTTCCATTGGCTTTGGGGGGCGAATTTAGGCCGGGGAGGGCGTACGGCGTTTTTGCGTCAGGTAGACTGTGCCGTGGTCTTTGGTGCGCCGCGCATCGAACAGCTCCTTGAGCCGCGCGAAGAACTGTGTGAGAGAGCACGTGTGAGCATGATGGTGTCTGGCAAGGGGCAGAGCGAGAGGGAATTGCGCACCTCCTCATTGCTGAGGTGCTTGTCAGCCATGTTGTCGAGGAGCCGCGGGCATCTGGTGGTTCTTTCGTCGGCTTTGGACTGACGTCGCGGGACGAGTGCGGCGGGCGCCCGCGCGCCGGGGGTGTGTCGACGCGAGTCATTCCTCACCGCCCTGCAGCTGTGCCGCGGCGACTAACGCTTTACCGCCCGTAAATCATTCCGGGGTTCATTGCCTTTCGTTGTCTCGAGATTTTTTTTCCCTTTGCGAACGAGAAACTAAACCTTTCGCTCGCAACTATGCGCCAACGCAGTCATGGAGGGCCAAAATTGCCACGCGACCTCCTCGACCAGATTGGAGGTATTTCACTATTCCGCGCTATTCATCTCGTGCTTTGCGAATCTGACTTTTTTCTTTCTTTGCAGCTTCTGGGGCTTCGCAAGGCAATGGTCGTGCCCGCGGCCGCGTGTTAGGTCGCAAAGACCGCCGCAAGGCCGAGCGCGAACAGAAGAGGTCGTCGAATCGCCCCCAACCCCGGAAATTCCAGCAGCGCTCTGCCCCGCAAGACGATCTGGATAGCGACGACGAAGATGCGTTTTCCCCTCCACCCGCGAAACCGGAGAAGCGCAAGGCGGATGAAAAGCCGCTGAAGTCCGCGCTCAAGCGTGCCGACGCGCCTGCAGAACCTGCCGCGAAAAAGAACGCTGGAAAGGACAAGGAGGCCAAGGAGAAGGTCAAAGAGTCCAAGAAGAAGGAAAAGAGGAAACGGACGCCATCCCCGTCGCCTCCCCCGGCGATATCGAAGAAGGCGCAGGCACGGCTTGACGAGGATGATGCGGAAATCGCGGCGCTGGAGAAGAAGCTCGGCATGAAGGGCAAGAAGAAGTTGCCAAAGGACTTCGACGACGACGGCCTGGCAGACCTTCTGGACGGTCTGGACGACGAGCTCGACTTCGCTGTGACCGGCAAGCGAAAACGGTCGTCGGAGGACCAAGCGTGGCTGGACAGCAAGCGACGAAAAGCTACAGGTATAACGGCAGAGGAGAGCTTCAGCGAAGACGACAGTGAAGAGGGCGAACAAAGCTGGGAAGATGACGAATTTCTGGGATCCAATGAAGAGGAAGACGTCGAGGAGCAGAAGGAGTCGGATGAAGAAGAGGTAGTGGGTGCAGATGATGACTTTGCTGGCTTCTCAGAAGACGAGGATGCGGAAGGTTCCGAGGATGGTTTGGATGAGCTCGAGGAAGATGAATTCGATGAAGAGGAATCCGAGCAGGAAGTGGAGCAGCCAAAGGTTCGGGAAAATCCGTACAAACCTCCCGTGTCAGCAGATGCCCCGACTGGAAAGTATATTCCGCCTTCTTTACGCGGCCCGCCGTCCTCCGATGCAGAAGCCATGACGAGATTAAAACGGCAGACGCAAGGTCTTCTCAATCGTCTGTCCGAAGCAAACCTCCTTTCGATTCTCAAGGACATTGAGAGGCTCTACCAAGATAACCCGCGCCAATACGTCACGACAACTCTTATAGACCTCCTCCTGGGGCTTGTAAGCGATCCATCAAGCCTTCAGGATACCTTTTTGATCCTTCACGCTGGTTTCATAGCAGCAGTCTACAAAGTCGTGGGCATGGACTTTGGAGCACAGATTGTTGAACGCTTCGCTGCGGAATTCGACAAGCACTACGGCAGCTACAACGATACCTCGAGCGGGAAAGAGACGACCAATTTGATCTCTCTGTTGGCACAAATGTACAACCTCCAGGTCGTTGGTTGTAATCTTGTCTTCGACTATATTCGGATTTTCCTGGAGGAGCTCAAGGAGGTCAACACCGAGCTGCTGCTCCGAATTGTTCGAATGTCTGGTCCTCAGCTCCGGCAGGACGATCCGACAGCTTTGAAGGACATCGTCGTTCTCCTCCAGAAGTCGGTAGCGAAGGCCGGCGAGGCAAATCTTTCAGTTCGCACCAAGTTCATGCTCGAGACCATCACAAGCCTCAAGAACAACCGGATGAAGACGGGCGTGGCTGCGTCGGCCATCACTTCCGAGCATACAACTCGCATGAAGAAGACACTTGGTTCTCTGAACTCGAGATCGATCAAGGCAAGCGAGCCTCTGCGTATTGGCCTCAAGGATCTGCGGGATACGGAGAAGAAGGGAAAGTGGTGGCTTGTTGGTGCAAGTTGGAGAAATGACATGGCAGACGAACCAGCGGCGCAAGAGAAAACGTCGAAGGCCAAGAGGAGCAAGGAAGCCCCGGCCGAGGAAATCATCGTGAGCGGCACCACGGACTTGGTGCAACTGGCGAGAGAGCAACGCATGAACACGGACATTCGGCGTTCCATCTTCGTCAGCATCATGTCTGCTTCGGATTTCAAGGACGCTCATTTGCGGCTGATGAAGCTTCGGCTGAAGAAAGCGCAGGAGCTCGAGATTCCGCGGGTGCTTATCCGTTGCGCAGGTGCAGAGCAAAGCTACAATCCGTACTACACGTTGATTGCCAGGCGCTTGTGCTCGGAGAAGGCGCTTAAAAAGGCGTTCCAGTTCAGCCTGTGGGACCTCTTCAAGCGCATGGGCGAGAAGGACGAGATGGATGACGCGGACTTTGATGAAGAAGATGGGGAAGAGGGTCTGACAACACGATCAATTGTCAATCTGGCAAAGATGTTCGGCACGTTGATCTCGGAGGGCGGGCTCTCGATTGCTGCTTTGAAGGTACGTTGATCATCATCGTGAAGTGAAAGCCGAGCTTGCGCCTACATCCCGTCTATTCCCGATACTTTCGGATAACGCACTCCACTCAACAGATTCGTCAGCCCGAAAGCTGCTGCTGGCGGGGAACTCGGCTAACATGTCACTGCAGACACTCAATTTCGGCTACCTGCAACCAAAGACGGAAGCTTTCGTGGAAGTGCTGTTGTCGACGGTGATTCTGCGGTCTCAGAAGAAGACAGCGGATCAACGGAACGAAGAAGCTCTGCTGGACGTGGTGATGATGGCCAAGGAGGCGCCCCAGATAGCACGGGGGCTGCAGTATTTCTTCAAGAAAGTGGTCAGCAAAGCAGAGGCGGCGGGCAGCAAGTCGGAGCGGGAGACGGTGCGGTGGGGGGCAAGCGTGGCAGCGGACGGGCTCACGGTGCTGGCGACGCGGCGCATCGCGGCCGAGTAGGCGTGCTCGTAGCTATGTAGAAATATATAATACTGACGCAGGCTGCTGCGCGATTAACCACTCAGTCGGGTGCTGATATCACACACGTGCCAAGCGCGCGAATTGCCGCATTTTGCCGCCTCGCGCTCCGACGCCCCGAGTGTTTTCGCCCGTCCCGTAGGTCGTCCATTGTCAGACATCGCCAGCTGCAAAGCCCTCACCTCCCACCTCCCCACCCTCCGCGTGCATCCCCGCGTCGCCGCCATGTTCAAGCAACTGATACCCAAGACGCCCGCCCGGCCCTTCGCCCTCGCTGCGCGCCGCACCGCCTTCCGCCCCGCCTCCTCAACATTCCCGCTCGTTGACCGGTCACTGCGGACATATGCCACCGAGGCCGCGGAGAAGGACCTCGTCATCGTCGGCGGCGGTGTCGCTGGTTACGTTGCCGCCATCAAGGCCGGACAGGCCGGCCTGAACGTCGCCTGCATCGAGAAGCGCGGCTCCCTGGGCGGCACCTGTCTGAACGTCGGCTGCATCCCCTCTAAGTCGCTGCTCAACAACTCGCACCTCTACCACCAGATCCTCCACGACACCAAGAACCGCGGTATCGAGGTTGGCGATGTCAAGCTCAACCTTGAGCAGATGATGAAGGCCAAGGAGACCTCCGTCTCCGGCCTGACCAAGGGCATCGAGTTCCTGTTCAAGAAGAACAACGTCGAGTACATCAAGGGCACCGGCGCTTTCGCCGACGAGCACACCATCAAGGTCAACCTGATCGAGGGCGGCGAGACCTCCGTCCGCGGCAAGAACATCATCATCGCCACCGGTTCCGAGGCCACGCCCTTCCCCGGCATGACCATTGACGAGGAGAAGGTCATCACCTCCACCGGCGCCATTGCCCTGAAGCAGGTCCCCAACAGGATGGTTGTCATTGGCGGTGGTATCATTGGTCTTGAGATGGTGGGTCCGAATGCGATTGCTGAGAGTTGCACGTAATAACTGGAGTAGGCTTCCGTTTGGTCGCGTCTGGGTTCCGAGGTTACCGTCGTCGAGTTCCTGGGCCAGATTGGTGGTCCCGGCATGGACGCTGAGATCGCCAAGGGCATCCAGAAGATCCTTCAGAAGCAGGGCATCAAGTTCAAGACCGGCACCAAGGTCTCGAGCGGTGATGCCGCAGGTGAGGGTGTCAAGATCGCCGTTGAGGCTGCCAAGGGCGGCAAGGAGGAGACTGTAGGCTTCAATTCTTTCCCGCTTGCTGACCATTGCTGACCACGAGCTCTAGCTTGACGCCGACGTTGTCCTCGTTGCCATTGGCCGTCGTCCTTACACCGCCGGCCTTGGCGTCGAGAACATTGGTCTCGAGACTGATGAGAAGGGACGCCTGATCATCGACCACGAGTACCGCACCAAGATCCCCCACATCCGTGTGATTGGTGACTGCACTTTCGGTCCTATGCTTGCCCACAAGGCCGAGGAGGAGGCCGTTGCTGCCATCGAGTACATCCACAAGGGCTACGGTCACGTCAACTACGGCGTCATCCCCTCGGTCATGTACACTCACCCCGAGGTCGCCTGGGTTGGCCAGAACGAGTCCGAGCTCAAGGCTGCCAACATCAAGTACAAGGTCGGCACCTTCCCCTTCTCCGCCAACTCGCGTGCGAAGACCAACCTCGACACCGAGGGTCTGGTTAAGTTCATCGCCGATGCCGAGACCGACCGCGTCCTCGGTGTCCACATCATCGGTCCCAACGCCGGTGAGATGATTGCCGAGGCCGGTCTTGCTATCGAGTACGGCGCTTCGTCCGAGGATGTTGCGCGGGTGTGCCACGCTCACCCGACGCTCAGCGAAGCGTAAGTTCCCCTCACTGATTTAGGCCCATTCTTATCATTGCTAACTTCGACAACAGCTTCAAGGAGGCCGCTCTCAACACCTACGACAAGGCTATCCACTACTAGTCGAGTCGTGGCTTGGGCGTCATGCATCATTGGGTTCATAAACGGTAGGGACAATGGTGCAGTGGGAAAATGGTGGGTTTCTTCCTCTCTGGTCTACTTAGCATGAGTGAGCGAGCGGGTGAGAACGAGCGAATTTCAGAGCCACGTTGTTAGTCCATTGGTGACCGGAGGTCCTATCTCCTTCTCCGTCTTGGTGGCATCCATGGACGGTTGGCTTTCGAAGAATTGAGAAAAAGAAGAAGCAGAAAACACATGATGATAAGCCGCGACTACCACTGTGCATATTTTCTTATGTAGGATATGGAGGACGCTGTTTGAGGAGGTGGACGCTGGGAGGTATAGACACATTATCATTTCTCTTTGCTCTGCGATCCTTGCCTTTTCGTCTGCTTGTCATTCGTGTCTCCTTGCCAATGCAATTCAATAGATCCTTCCGAGAATGACTGGATGAACGAAGGACGATATCCAAATGCACCAATCAACGAGCATGCGTTAAACGATGCAGATGAGGCAACAGAGAGACAATTCCCTCCAACAGGATCCTTCCCACGCACTTCAGCTAGGCGTTGAACGTTTCGGCACCCATGATCGTCTCGTACAGCGTACGTTCCGCGACCACCTCTTCTGCGACTACACACTCTGCATTTCCGCCCTCAGGTCGTCGCACTAGTTTGAAGCAGCCAGCCGTCGTTGCCCACCGGCCTTCGGCCAATGATAGGCTCTGTGGCGCTCTGTGGTCGGTTGCACAGCCCCTCCAAGGGTGCACAGCCCCTCCAAGACGTAACGAGCCCCGCCATGGGACCGTCGCCGCCACCGCCGCCACCACCGCCCTCCTGCTCTACCATCACCTATGATTATTCATTTCCCCCCCCTCCCTTCCTTCGGATGTCGGTGTGTGGCGATGATTGAAAAGAGGCGATGGTAGCGAGAAGGTTCCTTGCGCTGCCAGCTGAGCCACGCTTAATGATGTTATTGTCCTTTCCTCGCGAGGCAAGGTACGCCACTGGGGAGTGGAGGGAGCTCTCGCGAAGGGAGCAATGGCGTTTGATTTTTTAATCATCAGAGATAGAGAACTCCGCTCCCCTCGTCCTTTGCGGCGTCGATCGGAAAGTAGCGTGCTGTGGGGAGCAACAAGCACCCGCCGGGCGTTGATACGAAAGACCGCTGGGTGAGCCGGTTGGCTGGGTCCTACACGGGCCTTCTAACTCGAAACGTCAATTTGTGTTTTCGTTCGAATGTACATCATCGGTACTGTCAAAGCTGCGCGTTCGGCCGTCGTACGGGAATGCGCGTCGTCTGTTCGGATCCCCTTGCTCTTGACACCCATGTCAGGGGTTGTCTTTGGAAATGTCGTCAACGCTGCGTTCGTCATCATTGGCCTGCACCGCGATACACCGTGCAAAGTACAGGTGTCATGCGGAAGTACTCCCAGGCTTCTGATGGGGGCCGCATGAAGAAGATCTCATTCCGGAGGCCTGAAAGAAAGGAAAAGGGATGACGATCCCCATCACGGAAGTGGTTGTAAGGCAACCTGCCTTTGGCGGTGTTACATACATTGCTAGCCTACAGTTGTCCGTTCATCCGGGAGTGACTCGACCCCGGACAGAGAGAGCGTGGATTCCGCATCCGGTAAAGAGACTTGAGAGAAAGGGGGGAAAGAAGTCGAAACTTCAAGACGAAAGGGTATTTGAAATTCGAAACGGCAGCGTAGCCAAAATAACGCCGATCCACCATCTATTTGAGTAGGAGCTCCCTTTCACTTGCTTTCTGGATGGGGAAAAGTGAGAGAAAAGTCGATACATGAAGAAAGTTACATCGGAACGGAAGTAAGGAGAATCTGCCAGGTTCGAGGACCCGACACAGACAAAACCTGTAAGCATACACGGTGTGCTGACGACGTAGGCTGATCATCCGCCAGCCTTATCCTTCAATCTCTGAGGCCCTATCCGTATTGGACTCCATGATGGTCATATCGATCCGAGAGGAAAACTGTGCCTGCCTGCCTAACCAAACAAACGGTCTTTGGGGTATTGCTTGCAATCATTGAGAGATATTCTTCTTTGCCTTCTCCTCATTGAATCATGGGCGAGGGGGCTGTCATGGTAACTCAGAGCCAATAGAAGAGCGGGGGAAAAACCAAAAAAAAAGCAATGAAAATAACAACAAAAAGAAACTTCGCCGCTTTCGCCTCATCATTACTGAAATTCCATTTCATTCATGCTTGAACCCATGTCTGGCGTAAAGCAAAGCTGATAAATGGCCATCTCTCAAAGACTTGCCAATAGCTGGGTAGCTTCGCACGCGTTAAAAGTATTGTCAAGTACCATGCCGGGCAAGCTGGTGAATCTCGTTCGTCGAGTAGAATGCGCATCGAATATTGACTCGTAGACATTGCCAGAGTTGTCCTTAGTTCCCCGTGTCCGGGTTAGGGCTCTTGGAGAACCAGGCGCCGATCCAGCTTTGCCGGTTCGCGGCCTTGCGCTCCTTCTCGGCCTCCTCTGATTCTTGCACAAGCCTAAGAGGACGCGGCTTGTTTCCAGTCATGACATTGCCACCAGGACGATCGAAGCTGCTGGCAATGCTCCGGGGAGGGGAAGGCGTGTCGACGGCAACGCCACTGTCAGTGTTGCTGATGGTGTCCTGGGCGGAGGTATCGCCGTTGCCGTCAACGCTCTGGCGCGGCATGCTGCTGGAGGACACAACGCGGGAGCTGCGGTTCGATGCAGGTCCTTCACTCGGCGGAAAGTTGAAGACCGAGTTGCGCGGAGAGACAATCCCGGGGGACCTGGCCGAATTCCGGTACATGTTGTTGACCACGGTCGCTGCGCCAGTGCTCCACTCAGAGTTGGCCCGACGGTGCTGACCAGAACTGTGACGGAGGGGAATGCTTGGGGCGGTCGAGGGATCGGAGGTAATGCTATTCTCTTCCGGCTTAGGCGGGGGAGGAGGCATCATGCTCATAGGCCGGGGACGTTTCTCTTGTGGTTGGTTGGAGCTACCGGAGCTGAGAGCAACAGACTTGGCCCTCTGCAGGAAAGACTGGCCCTGAGACTTGTCTTTGGGCGGTGGGGGCGGAGCGTTCTCCTTGGCAACAGGAGGCTTCGGTGGCGGCTCTTGGTCGTGGCTGAGGACAGCTTCGAAGCCCTGGTGCTGCAGAAGACGCTCGATAATCTTGTTGATATACAAGGTGAGGGCTTTGTTCTGGTCCTTGAGCGAGTTAATCTCAGATTCGAGGCGGCGCTCGTTGGATTCCTCGTCGGCAGCAGCACCAAGTTCGTCCGCGAGACTGGTGCTGGGCCTCTCACCCTGCGAGGGCGGGCGGGAGGCGCCTGCACCAAGGCTACGCATGAAGTCGCCGTTCAGCGTCTTCTCGCTAAGCAAAAGCTGGAAGCTTTCGTTGTCCTCCATCAAACGGGCATTGGTCATCCTGGTCTCCAAGAGGACCTTCTCAAGCTCTTGCATTCGTCCGCCACCGGCATTCTCCATCTCAATAGCCTTGATCTGTGCCTCGGCAAGCTCCAGACGTAGCGATTCGATGAGCTTGTCCTTCTGAAGGAGCAGCTTGGAGCTGTTCTGCGAATTGCTGCGCTGCAGCGAGGATGGCGGAGCGAAATGGCCATTCTCGAGATTCTGCGATGAGTTCGACCGCGAGTTTGGGAAGGCTGTGATGCTGGTTAGGGGTCAAGGGGCATCGATGGTAAACAAGTAGAGGGTGAGCACATACAAATTCTGGAATTCCGGCGTTCTTCACCGGAGCCCATGCCTTCGCGCTCGCGCTCGGCCATTGTGTCCTTCAGTCTCTGGATGACCTCCTGCAGCTCGTCCTCGCGGGCCTGGGCCTGCTCCTTCTCCTTCATGGCCGCGGCGCGCTCTGCCTCGTAGATGGCCTCGAGCTCGCGGCGCTGTCGAACGGTCTCGCGCTTCTCATTCTCCAGGATTTCCACGCGTTCTTCTTCTTCGTGCGTGCGCTCCTCAAGCTTGGCCTGGTCCTTGAGCGCATCGTCGAGCCTTGTCTTGAGCACTTCGACTTGTTTCTGCGGGAGTGGTTAGCAATGGCATTCCGATTGCGGTTGTAGATCGCGTGCGACAACCGACCTTGAATTCCTCGCCACTGGACTCGGCTTTCTGCAGCTGCTCTTTGAGCTCCTTGATTAGAGCGGCAGTCTCAGCCTTCGCATCCTCTTCAGCACTGTTATCGACGGGCGTTGAAGCGGACATGTCCCTGCTCATCGACGACGAGTGGGTGGGCCTCCTGACGGAGGCGCGCGCAGACAGCGGACTGCCAGTGGAGTTTGTGCGGGTGGAAGTCGGTCTCCTCGTGCTGCTAGCGACGGTGGGAATGGACGTGGATGACCTCGAGGGCGTGCGATTGGGTCCTGATGGCGCAGACGTGGCAGACGGGCGCTGGGCGTGGCCGGGCGGAGAGGGTTTCTTGACGGTGGCCGACATGGCTGACGTGGGTCGGAGGAGCTGGCCGGCGCCGGGCTGCAGGGCACAAAAACGACGGCGTGGCGCGCGTGAGCGACGTTGACGTCGGGCGGGTGCTAAAGATAGTGGCTGTGGCTGTCGAGGCTATGCGGTGCTGCGGTGCTGCGGATCGGCGCAGTAGAGCCTATGGAAGCAGGCGGGCGGCGGCGCGGTGTTGACTGGCGACTTTTGGGCGTGCTTTGACTCCAGGAGTCGGGCGGGAAATAACGGCAGATCCAGCAAGATTTAGGGAGCGATGCTCGGGCGTTTCATAATATAGAGAGCATAGTCGGCAGCCTGGGTAGCGCTGCTGCCATGGAGACGGGGACCTCTTCACGCCCACCTGCACCGAGCCTGAGCCCCTGCGCACGCGCTCACCGGCGGATCGCGAATGGCACGCTGCCGTGGTAGGGCTGGAACGCGGAGGAGCCGAAAGCGCCGCGGGGCCTTACCAGCCTCGCTTTCGTCATCCGTCACCTGCACGACTGGCCCAGCGGCCGCCCAGCTGCATCATCGCCGCGCGAAGCCCGCAATTGCTGGCAGTGACTGGGTCCAAGCCGCCGATGGGGCTGCGCAACCCTGGCCCCATCGCAAAGAGCGGTCATGCTGGCGGGGGCGTGCGAGGCGTGCAGCCCAGATTGTGCCCAGGTCGACCTGTCGCCGTCCGATTCGCTCGCTTATCTCGCCACTCTCGGCCTAGTCGCGGAATCCCGCACGCCCGTGACGCCCTTGCGTTCGAGAAAACTCAACTTCGCTTTTGCAACTCAACCGGAGCGCAACAACGACCCTTCAGATCTCCCGACCGAACATCTGAACGCGCAGCGATGGCCATCAAGAAGAACAAGAAGACCGCTGACTCGTAAGTCATGGACCCTGTCTGCTTCATCCGCCTCACCTTCTCCGCAGGAGGTCTCCGCGGGTTGAAGCCTTCTGGAACCAGTGAACCTCCAATGCTAACCTCTATTGCAGCATCAACTCGCGCCTGGCGCTTGTGATGAAGTCCGGCAAGGTCACTCGTACGTTTTCCCTCCACCTAGCTTCCAATCGCAACGAGAACACGCAATTGACAGTCGAACAGTCGGCTACAAGAGCACCATGAAAACCCTAAGGTCGGGCAAGGCCAAGCTGGTCATCATTGCTGGGAACACCCCTCCCCTCCGCAAGTCTGAGCTGGAGTACGTCGCTATGTGAGTCAACCCTCCCTGGCGCAGTGCTGGATCTTTGGAGCATCTGGCGCCGGAAAGCTACCGTCCGATTCTTGAACACTTGCTGACCACGTAACAGGCTGGCCAAGACCAACGTGCACCACTTCAGCGGCAACAACAGTAAGTAAACTAGTTTTCTCTGTGCTTCTTCGTGACAAAGCTCTCGTTCGAGAGCTCTCCCTGCGAAAAAGCCCCCATGCAGGGCTTTGGAGGGACACCTTTGGGCTAACTAATTTTAGTCGAGCTTGGTACCGCTTGCGGTAAGCTCTTCCGCTGCTCCACCATGGCCATCCTGGATGCCGGTGACTCCGATATCCTCGCCTCCAACGCCGCCGCTTAAGTGCGTGTGATGGAAATCAAAAAGTCAAAAGTTGCGTAAGCGTGGAGCGTAGCGATCTGGGGAACATGATGAATACCAGATAGTAATGCACGTTCTATGGTCGGGAATTATTTGTGCAAAGTGCAGCATGTGTGAGACGTTGGTTAGTAACGGGATTGGTCTTGCTCTCAACTCACGCATTTCCCCTTTGGCTGAGAAAGTCGAAGCCGTAATTCAAGCGCGACAGCAAAGGCGAGCTGATAAATCAGTGATTACTAGTAGCATAGCTTGAAAATGATTAGAATGCTGAGACATTGAATTTTTGGTGCAATCATGGTGGCCATCGCGTGCCTGAGGCTGAGGCTGTGCCGATTGTGGCAAGGCGCACAAAGCGCTCGCTTAGTTCTGCTTAGAAATTCAAGTGGGTGACCTCAAAACCTCCTCCCTCCCCGTCGACGACAACCACAACCCCCCCACGAAGACCCATTCAGCAAATCCCTCGTCAATACCGTCATAATGGCCAGGCGTCCGGCTCGTTGTTACCGCTACTGCAAGAACAAGGTCCGTTTCAGTCTGCCAGCATCACGATCGACCGACAGCGCTTCCTCCGGTCTCAGCGCCGTCGCAGCATTTCCGCGCGCGAAACGGCCCGGACAGGCGTCAGGATAGCGATCTGCCGGCGGTTGCTCTTGAGCGAATGAACATGAACTAATTTGCGCCTCTACAGCCGTACCCGAAGTCGCGCTTCAACCGCGGTGTCCCCGACCCCAAGATTCGCATCTTCGATCTTGGCCGCAAGCGCGCGAACGTCGACGAGTTCCCCTGCTGCGTTCACCTCGTCTCCAACGAGTATGAGCAGCTGAGCTCCGAGGCCCTCGAGGCCGCCCGTATTTGCGCCAACAAGTACATGGTCAAGACCGGTGGCAAGGAATCCTTCCACCTACGTGTCCGCGCCCACCCCTACCACGTCATCCGTATCAACAAGATGTTGTCGTGCGCTGGTGCCGATCGTCTCCAGACCGGTATGCGTGGTGCCTTCGGCAAGCCTAACGGCACCGTTGCCCGTGTCAACATTGGCCAGATCCTCCTGTCCGTTCGCACCAAGGACAACAGTACGTTCTCCCGGTTCTTTCACCCTTAGAAGAAAATATGCTGACCAGCGCTCTACAGACCGTGCTACCGCCATCGAGGCTCTCCGCCGCTCTCAGTACAAGTTCCCCGGTCGCCAGAAGATCATCGTCTCGAAGAACTGGGGCTTCACTCCCCTCCGCCGCGACGAGTACATCGCCAAGCGCCAGGCCGGCGAGGTCAAGGTCGACGGTGCCTACGTCCAGTTCCTCAGCAAGCACGGCAAGATCGCGGACAACATGCGCCGCTTCCCCACCGCCTTCGCGGAGACCGAGGCTTAGATATCGGTTCCGGTGATGGATGGATGAAAAGGGAAAAGGTTATCTTCATGGGCTCTGGGCGTTCAAATCCAATCTTTTTCCAGCTCTGGTGGTCTGCTAGCGTAACAGGCCGTACTGTAGAGCAAGAATCTGAGGCATGAGACTTTCCCTGGTCGTCCAAATGTTGAGAAGTGAGATGAGTAAATATGACTTGCCGTTGCAACTCGCAAGAAACCACCAGCATATGCTTTACATGCGGTGCATCGTTCTGATCGTGGAAACATCGATGACGTGACCGCCTATTAGTGAGCAGAAACGTACATCCGCACTTTCCCGTGGGTTACCCGGACTTAGATCCTTAAGTCCATATAGTTATGCTTAGTTGCCCTATTGACCCAACCGAGTCCTGCCCGGACAAGATCTACGTTTACCCTTGTAAAACAACGGTCCTTTCTGACAGTAGTGATGAACAAGGCAGTCCCCATTATGGTACGAATTCACTAGCCCTTTTCGTCCCTTACATGCAGCTTTCACTCTCATACAGACAGCGACGTCATCTTTCTTGAACCTATGGCCTCGTTCTGGCATGTGACGCTGGGCACAAAGATCCAGCACTGCCATGTAGAAAGTAAAGCAGAGCACAGCCCAACATACAACACGGAAATGGCTTGAAGTGGCCAAACCTCTTGACGCTATCGTCAGCCTTCAGACTTAGAGTTGTCTTCAGAATGAGGGTTGGAGTTTGCCATCGCCGAAAGGGAAAAGAAAAAAAAGAAGGTTGCTCCCGCCCTCCCACGCGCCGGTTGCATGATGAGCGCGATGACGCATCGATGGGGAAGCAGGAGATACTATCCCTTCCCAACGTCTTGATGAGCAGCGATACCTTACGGGATTGCGAGCACGAAACTTACTACTGTCTTAATCCATGAAAGATAGGTGGCGCATGTTCCAGTTCGATCTTCAAACGATATTCTTAGTATCTTACCTCAAGGTGCCACGCCCACGAGACAGTCTGTAGGTTGACGTCGAATCTTTTGACGAAAAAGTTGCTCGTTTGCTGCCCGGTTATCCTGTAGTACATTCTCCCTGGCTGGGTTGTGTCTGTTAGTTTGAAGAGATATGAGTGAGCGCATGAGGAAATTTGCATGAGGTACACGTCCAGCCAGTAGCCGCGAGCGCCATCACCATCGCCCTCATCAACGATCGGAAATGAGAGACTCTGACTGCGGTGGACGCATCGATTGCGGCCCATTTCAGGGCACCTTATTAGAAAGTATGTGAGAGTTCCGCGGTGTTTCAAGGAGAGATCAGGGCAGTCACCACAAGCGGGAAAAGTGTTCGACAGAAAACCCAAGTATCTTATACAATTATCCCCGAGAAGAAGAAGAAGACGCCCGTTCTTAACGTTCGGAAGGCTCTCCATTCCCTCCGTAAAAGCAGAAAAACAATCAACAGTAGTGGTGGCGTAGAGCCTTCTGGTATATCCCCCCGCCGCCGACCCATAGCAAAGAGGCCGAGTGAATAACGCCTCCATCGTACCCGGTTTTGAGAAGCCCCCAGAAGGAAAAGAAAACAAGGAGTGGTATGATACCAAAGCCAGAGGGAGTAGAAGAAGGAGAAGAGAAAATATTCAAGTTAAAGGGTGTCGTTCAAAACCGTAGCTCCAAAAGCTCGTAGGAAACCCTTTCATTCGTTCCCCGTATCATCGCGCATTAACACCGACCTCCCTCCGCATTCGATCATGAATTTTTTTTTGTTCTGTTTCGGTGGTTTCCATGTTTCTTTACCGAATGACGCCATTCTCCACCTTGCCCGGCGGCGGCCCGGCCGGCGGCTCGTACACGTTGTCACCGGCGCGTGAGTTGTCGTGCGTGTACGCCGGCTGGGGCTGCTGCGGGTATGGCGAGCTGGCGTCGTATCCGGGCTGCTGGTGGTTGGCGTAGTAGCCACCGGCGGGCGGGGGCGAGTAGGGCGGGGCGGGGGCTGCGCCGCCTTGCTGCGGGTAGTAGTACGGCGCGGCGGTCTGATAGGGCGCCTGCTGCTGGCCGCCCGGATGAGCACCGTAGTATTGAGGTTCGCCGTGGCCGTTGCGCATCGCCCAGCCCGTTCCCCACATGGGCTGCCGGCCGGCGCGGCGGCGGCGGCGGGCGGTGATACAGGAGCAGAACTATTAGGGGCGCGTGATTAGATGGTGCTTTGTTTGAAGGTTGAGCGGCTTGCGGTCTTTGTTGAACCAGGGTGGTGGTAACTTGAATGGCGCGGGTTGGAAGCTTGGGATAAAGCAAGGCGAAATCAAGTTGCGCAAGGTCGCCGAAGAGCGAAAGGCAGTGGGCGAGCGTGGTAGAGCTGGGTGGGAGTAAAGACTTACGACGAAGAGGAGGAAGCAACAGACGACGATGATGACCAGGACTACCCAGCGCACCCAGTCGTTCCAGGGCGAGCGGGTGCAGTACTGGTAGCCATCGTTACCGCGATAGCAACTGGAGATCGCATTAGTTTCCGAGATACACGTCTGGGGTAGGCGGGGATTGTGGGGAAAGGTAGGGGAAGGAGTGCACGCATGTGGACTGACGTCTGCGGCAACATGTACGAGCGGGTGGAGAGCGGGCGAACTTACTCGCGCTTCAATAGGACGGGCATGTTGGCACGGAGCAGAGGAGCAGAGAGTGTATGGGCGCGAACGAGGTGCTGTTGGGCGAAGTTGGTGGCTTTTAGGATCCGGCGGGAATGCTAGGAATTGGAGCCAAGCCTTGTTGAGAGTTGCGAACGGGAGGGCGAGCAGGCGTCGTCAGTCTATGTAAGTAGCCGTGCCTCGCGGGCGAAGACCTGGCCTGCATGACGCACGGGGAGGCGCAGCGACGGCTTGGCCCTGGCTCGGCGGCGACTGGCGACTGGCGACTGGCGACACGCGCAGCTCTCGAGACGCCGCTGCCGCTGCCGCCCTGGCCCCGCCTTCTCTCTCAGACGCCCGCACCTGCCGCAACGCACCGTCGGTGGGTATTCTCGTGGGAAACGCAGACCGCGCCATCTTGCAAGTTTCCCGGTCGCTGCGACGCTTCGACCCTCGGAAACCCGGCGGAAAGCGCACAGCAAAGTCGCTGCTGGCGGCGGCCAAGCGTGGCTGAGCTGGCGCCGGCGCATGCGAGACCTTGGGCGCAGGCGCGTCGCGAGACTTCCGGCCATCCCATCAGACGTCACGTTTTGCTTACCGTCGGCCGAATCCGCGTATACCTAGCTTTGCAACCTAGAACTCGCGCTCGCTGACCGTCAAGCGCTGCGGCTGTCTGCTGTTCCCGTGCTGTGCCTGCTTTGTTCGGTCCTTGGGCCAACCCAGTGAACGGCCCCGTAAGCCAGGAAACGCCAGCGTGCAAGAACCACATATGTCAGCCTCTTTTCACTACAGTTGCTCGGCCGTCACCTGGGCCTCCCCTGCGCTTCCAAATCATTACTCTTGACATGCACTCAAACTTGGAGCAAACCAAGTCTAACTTCATTTTTAATTCCTCCACATTCTACCTTTCACTCTCATCTTCCGTCTTAGGTTGCCTCTTTTGCCCCAACTGGACGGTCGTGCTCATCCGCACCCACTTGGCTGGCTCCACAAACTGCTCGAGGCCCGTCTTATCACCCATGATTCCCTCGTCTCCCAGCTGGCGCGCCATATCCCGCGCCGCGCGGAGGCAGTCGTTAACGCCGACGCCCGTGTACGAGTTGCCGACCGCGCGCACCCTGCCGCCGAACGCGCGCTTGAGTGCATAGTGGGCGTCCTTCATGCGCTGCTCGTGCCCGACCTTGTACTGCGGGATCGCGTCCCGGTGCAGCCGGACGTTCGTCGCCGTCGGCTCCGCCAGGATGCCCAGATGCCGCGCCAGCACAGTGCGTGCCATCTCGACACCTTCTGCGGGGCTGCACAGGTCCTCGGGCGCCCATCCATCCCACCAGTGACCGCCCAGCATCACTGTGACCTTGGTTCCGTCGGCCGTGTCCTGTCCTGCTACTGCGTCCGAATCGAAGATGACACCCAGCGCACGCTCTGGGTTCTGCTCGAACGGTATGCTTCGTGGAAGCAGATAGCCGAAACCAGAGGTGGGAAGAATGTGCGGGTCCGAGAAGAAAAGATTCACCACCATTACGTTGACAGACGATATGCTGGACAGAGGCGAGAAGCTAGTAGGATTGGTCGTTGTTTGGCCAGCCGTTGCAATCTTCGCCAAAGCTTTAGCAGGCAAGGCAGAGATGACCAGATCACTCGTTTGAGGGGATAAGTCGTTTTTGTTGTGAATCTGTAGTCAAGACCGTTAGAAGTCTCTTGGAAGCCAAACGAGAACCAGCTTACCTTGATCTTCCCTGTCTTCTCGTCCTTCTCCAATCGAGTAATCTCGGTCGCTGTCTTGATCTCAATGTTTTCCTTGTTTAGCAAACTGTCATGTAGCTTGTTCACAAGGGTTTGGATTCCATTCCTGAAAGAGAAAACGCTAGCGGTGCGAAGCTTCTGCAAAAAGTCGCGCTCCAGCTGCGGCTCATCCATGAAGCTCTTGATAAAATCGGCTTCCCGTTGGGGAACCGGAACAGTGCCGGAGCCCTCCTGATGGACGGTGTAGAGCCCCTTCAAGATACTCCCGTACTGGCCTTCCAGGAACCATTGGAAAGGCATTAAGGACTTGGCGCTCAATTGGTAGATGTCACCGGCGTAGATTCCATGCATCACGGCCGAAGCCAGGTTGTCAGCAACCTGGCGAGAGCCCAGACGGCGCTCGAGGAATGAGCCCAAGCTCTCGTCGGTGATGTCGCTGTCGCGCGGCGGGCGCAAAAACTCGCCGCAGAAGGCGGGGACAATGCCGGCCATGACTGGTTCGAAGAGGACGGTGCGGAGCACCTCGAAGAGACTCATTCCCGGGCCCGGCATCTTCACCAGGTGGTCTGGGTAATATACATAGCGGTTCCTGGCGGCGGGCGACGTCTTCGACGTGTAGACGACTTCATCGATGAGACCGAGGTCTCGGACCTGCGAGTTCGCCCGCGCGTTAGCATGCGTCGCACCAGATGGCAGGGAAACGATGTATTTACCAGGTGTGTGGTCACCAGCGAGCTGTTGGCCTGGCGAATCGTGCGCGGGCCCTGCTCAAACAGCACGCTTCCGCCGGGCACCTCGACGCGCTGCGACTGCAGCCAGCCGCCTAGCCGCGGGCTCGCCTCGTACACTGTTATATTGGCATTGCGCAGCGTCTTCCTCAAGTAGTGCGCGCTGGCAAGTCCGGTGATGCCGCCGCCGAGGATGGCGATGTTCTGCCGCTCTCCGAGGGAATCGAGACGGCGCGAGTAAAGGCGACGCGGCTGGTTGCAGGATGCGCTGACGGGACACGCACGCACGGCGGCAGGGCTCAATGGGGCGCGCGGGGCGTGGAGGCGACGGGGGAGCGCATGGCTTCGGGATTGCATTGCTTTGGAAGCAGCAGCCGTGATGCGGAGTGGGAGGGGCTGCTCTTGCGAGCGAACCCGTCGGAAGTTTGATGGTGTTGGACCCTGCCGATGCCGAAAGTAGTGACGTGATGCTCGGACGAGCCGCCAGCTATTTTACTTACTTGACACGCAGACAATTTACCTTCAATTACAGCTTCTAAAAGGTCATGTGTCTGATCCAGCCCCACCAACTCTGGCGCTTGGCAATGGTAGTATAAGCGTCACAGATGAGGCATGTATGAGCGGCTCATCGAGCACGAACACCCTCGCCGCGACCCCGCGGATCGTCCAAGGCTAAAGTTAACATCTTAGCCGACCTCGCTTCTCTGCCATCGCACATGATTTAGTTATCACTGGTCAACCCTTCTGGAGCAGCTGTATGAACCAGGACCGGAGAAGCACCCCTGTCCGCAAGAAAAGTGATCTTATTTTTACAAATAGCATGATCCGACCGCATTTCTGTGCCGCCAGTCCCAGCATTACCCAAAACGCCGTTTAGCAACCGTAGTGCTCTATGCACCCACAGCGGTATCTCCTGAACTCAATCACCATTAAGCCCAAAACCTCGAGTCGTTGTGCCATGGTCTCATCGCTCCTGCCACACTTTCCGTCCCTTTTTCAATGGCCATTGAACCCATCCAATTCGCTCATCAAAAGAAATCCTTCTCCAATTTTAGTTCCCTTACGTCACAACATCGACGTCCTGAGCCTGAGTCTCCTGCCCTTCCGTCGTTCCCTCCGATTGCCCAGGAACGATGAGCTCTTCCTCCTGGGTCTCATCAACAAATTTCCTCTCGCTGACGTGCTCATTTCCGGATCCGTTGGCTGCTCTCTGACCCTCATCGTGCTTGTAGGCGCAGTGAGGGTTCTTGCATGGGTTGAACTTGCACTTGGTCTCCAAGTGGGTGAACTTGCATTCCGGGTTCTTGCAGTTGTCGCCGAAACGGCAAGGCGGCGGCGGATGCTGGAAGGCGCAGTGGGGGTTCTTGCAGTTCACGCCAAACCGGCATGGCACCTCTGACTGGAATGCCGCCTTCCTCGCTGGGGAATGGTGCTTAGCTGTGCACTTGTGGTTCTTGCAACTGACGTCGAAGGTGCATTCGTCGCCGAGGTCGACCGTGATTCCTGGGTTGCCAGCCGGCGTTTGGTGCGCAAAGGGGCACTCCGGGTTCTTGCAGTAGGTGTTGAATTTGCACATCGTGTCCCACGCAGCCTTGACCTCGGACTTGTTCTCCACATCCATGGAATCGGCCCCCTCGCCGTTCGCAGCTGATTGCTCGCCAGTTCCCATCTCCATATCTTGCGGTTGTGGCCTCTTGCTTTGCTGAGGCCTGTTATTTCTGCGCCCCGAGTTGTCTACGCGATCGAACAGCGACTTTCCATTTCCGCGCTGGTTTTTCTGGAATGCCGGGTTGATGAAGGGCTGCTGTGGCTGAGAGTATCCCGACGCCGCCAGCATCTGGCTCATCTGCGCCATTTGTGCAGACATGTTCTCGTACATTTTGAAGGCGTCCATCATCTGATTCGGGTTTCCTGGAATGCCCATATTGCCCGCACCGGGAGGCATGCCCATGCCGTTGTGTTGCATCCCGTTCAGGCCGTTCATAATGGCCATGCTGCGGTTCTGTTGATGGCGAGGTCCCTTGGGCGGTTCACGGCCGCCATGCGCGTTGGCACGACCAACACCTCCACCTCCTCTTACGCGGTGTAGAGCCGCGTCAGTTGAGCGGTCCATGGCCTTATTGAGGTGGCCAAGCATGCGCTTATCGCGCGGGTTCTGATGACCGTTACGCATGGCTTTCGGGCCAGTAGGTCTGAGTGAGAATGTTAGCAATGTACGATAGACAGAACTCAAGGTGTAGGTGAACACGGACATTGTGGACTGCGAAGCGTCACCCATTTCAGCGTCCATCCCCATCATTTCCGTCGACCCTTGGGCGTCCATTGCCTGCGATGATAGAGCCTGATCGGTGCCTTGCGCAGAAGTTACGCCATTGATCTGGGCGTTTAGCGCGTCGACTTGCTCGAAGAGCCATCGTGAAAAGTCTCTTGGCGCAGGGTCGTCGGGGGACAGACTCAGAAGGTCGCTGGCGAGTTCGGATGCGATCTGTTCCTGGGTCTTGCCATTCACCAGCATGAGGATGATGTATTCCGACAGAGCGGTGTCGTCAGAGCCTCCGGTCGACCAGCCCACTTCCGCGAGCTTGGGCTGGACGACGCTCTGGATGGCCTCTGCCAGAGGCGTGCCCATCTGGACTTCTGCGGTCATGGCGGGCGGCGGGCGAGGTGGGTGAGACAAAGAACGTCGAGGGCGCCGCAGCTTCACTGGGGTGGCGGGCGTGTGCAGAGGTGACGTGCGGGCGTGGGGAGGTGGCGGCGCAGGCGGAAAAGCTCGTCGCAAGAGTAGCAGCAGCGGAGGTTGCGTCTTCTGCAGTGTCGAAGCGGGACCAGCAGCGGCGCGAGGGTGGTGGGGGGCGGCGACGGCGTTGCCTTGAGGTGAGCTTGCGGGCGTGAAGTGCAGCAATGGGCAGGCGCGGCAGACAAAGCTGCGCCTGGGGCAGGGCAACGGGGGCTTGGCACGCGCTAGCGCGGGTTACATAAGCGCCTCGCGTTTCCTCCAGCCTTTCGCTTCCTGTTCAACCGCCTCACCACCCTCGTCGTCCAACTCCCGGTACCCCCGACGCCACATCGACTGCATCTGCGCGCACCGCTCTCCTGCTGTATTCCACACCGCTCGAGCTTGCCAAAGATGTCTGGCCGCGGCGGCACCACCCTCTACGTCACTGGCTTCGGCCACGGCACGCGCGCCCGCGACCTTGCCTACGAATTCGAACGGTACGTCCACCACGATCCGTGAACCCGACCGGTCATCGTCGCCCGCCCTTCGAGCGTACCGGTTCCTCGGCTTCAGCATCCTTCCTCCCGTATGCCCTTACGAACCGAGTCGATCGAACGATCCTGCACCGTGCCCTCCCGTAGATAGCCCTCGCTCTACCCCCGGCGCCGTCGGACCATCGACCTCGTTCTGCTTTTCGTTCCTCCGCGACACGACAATGAATAGCCAGTCTAACATCCACCCGAAGGTATGGTCGTCTTGTTCGCTGTGACATTCCTGCTCCGCGTTCGGCCTCCAGCCGTCTGTAAGTATCCCATAGAAAGCTCCCAGGGATGATGCATTTGGGTTGAAGCTAATAACGTCATAGCTTCGCGTTCGTTGAGTATGAGTCTCGCCGTGATGCTGATGATGCCTATCACGAGATGCACAACAAGCGCATCGGTCGCGATGACCTTCTGAAAATCGAGGTATGTCCACCGTCGCCGCCCATGCCGCGCACAACTGACCAAGCTGCAGTGGGCCCGTACCCCTCCGTCCGCTTCGTGGCGCTTTGACTCGGGCCGTGACCGCCCCCGTAGGCGCGACGCCTCCCCCCGCCGTGGTCGTAGCGTCAGCCCTCCCCGCCGCAGCCGTGGTGACTACTCTCCCCGCAAGGATGACCGTCGTGACCGCGACTACGACCGCCGCGACCGCGACCGCTCTCGCAGCCCCGACGACCGTGACCGCGACATGAAGGACATCCGCGATCGCGAGGATGAGGACCGTGACCGTGAGCGCGAGCGCGACCGCGAGAACGGTACCAATGGCGGCGAGAAGCGTAAGATGCCTATGATGAGCATGCTCAATTCGAGCACAAGCACTAACGCATCCACAGGCGAGGAGACGCCTCCCCCTCCTGCCCACGATGACCTCGACACTGCCGAGTAAACAAAGCAAGCATCGGCTATACCCCGGTATCTAACTTTTGGCAATTTCTATGGGTGGGTTGAAAAGTTCTGCCTGATAATCTTTTCAGGTCTCGTTTGCGGGAAACTGCGGCCGTTGGCTTTTCCTTATCACAATCTGCGGCGTCCCCTCAAAATTGATGCACCTTAGTTTCGATCGAGCGGTACGGTACGGAATTTACGGTTCACCGACTCTGTCCTGAACGGAATCGCCCTCGGCGGACGACCCGGTTTTCTTTTTGCCTGCTTCAAAACACTCAGCACCCCGGCGCCATACGATGCGAGTTGACCGATCCTATTTCCCGTTGGCAATAACTGCTAGTAACTACAGAGTGATATGAGATTTTCCGCCTTATGACCTCGGTGCCCAAAATGGATGTGATCACTCATGATTATACAGGCTCCGCTTCGCGATCCTGAAACCCTCCTTAAACTCCATGTCTACGTATCTGGAAAGCCCAAAACTTCGATTCGATTCAGCCCCGCGTGACCGCCAATTTCCTTTCACCGTCCGATACGCCATTGTCCCGACATCCACCTACCCGCAGTTCCCGTGCCTACGCCCCGTCCACCGCTATCCGAGTTCACGAGCACCTTACCTCATCACCCTGCGCCACTTCAAAAATTTCGTCTCACGAAACTGCGCCCTTCGTAACCGGTTATCAGCTTACATTCTGTTTCTGGTGGGTCTTCCCTGAAGGCGCTGACATTCAAACAATTTCTCTAGACGTACGACTCTATGCCCTATGTGATGGTGGGAACCTATCATCGAACGGGGGTTTTATGCCCTCTGTTTCGTTCTGGCACCCCTTTGGGAACGCCTGGTCGAGCGTGTACACTCTTGACTACTATACTTCTTGTGCTCACGACAAGTGGAGAGCAGTCTGCTCATTTCCTCGGCCTCCAGATGCGCACTCAGTCCGAACTCCAGGCGTACCCGGCTGTAGACTGGCTTCTCAGCCGAGCCTGAGCATGGTGGTCTAAAAACGGACTTTACGAAGCCGCGAGAGCGTAATTTTTACGGCGCCGGCCTCTTGTCAATGCATGCAAGATGGTTCATTGCGTCCGTTTTCCGAATTCACCATTGCGTGTTCAAAGGCCGGTGCCCCTTGTGCATGAGTGCAAATGCAGCGGCCCAACTGCCCAGCTGGGTAGGGGTTCAGGCTTGGATGAAAGGAAATCAGAGAACATCAGTAGGAAAAAAAAGTAATGAAAGAAACAGACAAAGCGTCAACCTGTAATATCTAGCTTGCATTAGCAGTGATACTTCGTCGTTCCCACAAGGAGAGAATCATGGAAAAATCTGTTCGTCCATTCCGTACACCTACCATTGTTACTTTCTGCGTCTCAAGCCCGGTTCTCCGCCTCTCGCCCTTTCCCTTGCCCCTTTTCCCCCTCCTCTCCCTCCCTCCCCCGTCCTACCACCTCCACACCGCCAACAGCCGATCGTAAAAGCTCGTGCTGACCACCGTCCCCCCTCCTTCTCCCCCGCCGCCGGGCCGCACGTCGCTCCCGTAGTTCATGCTCTCGTGCTCCTCGAAGGCTGCCAGCACATTGAACGACCACTCCAGCTCTTCTTCGCCTCCTCCCTCGTCCCCACCCACCGACGATGACGACGACGACAGCCGCAGCACCCGCGCGCCGGCGTGCATGCAGCTGGCGAGGATCGTGTACTCCCGATGACGCCTATGTTCGCCGTCGGTTCCTTCGGTCGAGGCGGTGGTGGTGATGTCCTTGAGCCGCCACACGCCGCCGCCCAGGTCGAGCTCGGCGAGGAGCTTCGGGCGGCGCGGGAAGGACGTGGGCGTGGGCGGGGCGAGGAGCCGGATGCGGTCGTCGTAGCTGCCGGTGAGGAGGAGGGGGAGCGGCTTTTGTTGTTGTTGTTGTTGTTGCTGCTGCCGATCCACCCCCCCCTCGGCGCCGTTGATCGATTTGGACGGCGTCAGCGGCAGGATGGCCGTCACGCCGGCTTGGTGCGTCCTCCTGTCCTGCCACTGGACTGCGGGAGGCTCGTCCGCGATGGCGGCCAGCAGCTCCTGCGCCGATGGCGGCGAGGAGGGAGGCAAGGGCAGCGCCAGCGATGCGAGCGTGCTGTCATCGCCGCCTGAGAAGAGGCCGGTCCCGTCGGGCGTGAAGGCGACGAACCAGGCCTCGAGGGCGTGGGCGTGCAGGTGCGCGGCGGTTGGGGTCGTGTTGCCGTCTTCGATGGGGTCCGCGCTGCTTCTGTTGGCGGCGATGGCCGCGGTGTCGCAGAGGTAGATGGAGCCTGAGGAGAGGGCGAGCGCGGCGAGGGATGGGATGGACGGGTGCCAGGTGAAGTAGGTGATGAGAGAGTTGATTGGG
This sequence comes from Diplodia mutila, assembly GCA_022560015.1. Taxonomy (NCBI): domain Eukaryota; kingdom Fungi; phylum Ascomycota; class Dothideomycetes; order Botryosphaeriales; family Botryosphaeriaceae; genus Diplodia; species Diplodia mutila. The sequence continues at coordinate 50,188 of JAFISB010000074.1, read as the reverse complement.
AAGATTTGGAGGACGGAGAGCGCTGCGATCGAAAGGGTTGAGGCGGAGATTTGGTAAAGGGCGAGGGAGCCGGTGGAGGTGGCGGCGCCGAGGAGCGGGGTTGTGGATGCCGCTGCTGAGGCAGCAGCGAAGTGGATGTCGAAGATGGCGAATGGGGTGGAGAGCGTGTGTTGGAGAGTCCTGCGAAAATTGTTAGCATGGAGTCTTGACTCGGAGAGACGATGGAGGCAATGGACAGTCAAAGCGTAGATTAATGTGTGCAGCGAACGACGCTCGAAGGAGTAACGAAATCTGATGAAGTGGTGTACTACGTCAAGCAGACGAGAGGTTCTTACACTTCATCCCCCTCAAGTTTGAAAAGCAGCAGGCTGCCTGTCCTTTGCTGCGGCTGCCCGCTGGTTGATTCTGCGGTGTCATCTTCTCCGTCGTTCTTCTTCTCGAGATAGTAGGTGCCAACTACGAAAAGTTCGGGATGGCCTGGCACAAATTCTATGCAACTGGGCGGGATGTCCAGAGTTAGAGAGCGGATGGACTTGATAGAAGCCATTTTTCTAACTAGGCAGCCAGCAAAGCGAAGTCTGCTTCTGTATATCCAGAAAAGTGCGCGTGTAGGTTCTGGAGTTGGACTATAATGTTGGTCCCGGAAGGCGAACGCGGTGCCCGGTGGTTGCAACTCGCTTCCTCAAATTTCCACCATTCCCTCAACAAGTTTAGCGGCTGGTCGCTCGCTTGGTGCTTTGACAACGTCTATTGCAACGACACTCCAACCCCGCTATCAAGTTTCTACGCTATCTTTCAACGTTGGTATAAGGCTGAGGACATGCCCCAAATGAGTAAGTATCATGCGGGGGCTATTGCTTTGTAAAAGACAACCACGAGTGCACAGGTGAAAGTGTGCATATGGCTATTGTTCAATTATTTGTATTTCATCGACATGTCCATGGATGAACCATCATGCATGGAATACACGCATATTCATGCCACGAGCAATCGGTAAGAGCGGAATGGTCCCAGAAGCAGGGAAAGCTGAATGCCCACCATGAAAGAAAGAAGAAAAAACACCGCTTCGACTATGGTCCCTCGCAAGAAAAAAGTTCTTTTATACAATAGCCATGAAAGGAGATTATGCCGTATGCCCCACTCCACACCATTTTCTTTTCTTTTTACGTTCATGCATCAAACAGTTTACTTCGACTCCGTACCGTTCTTGGTGACATTCAGGCCGAGGCCAGCCGAGTCGAGGTAGACCTTGTTGGCGCTGTTCTGCAGAATGCCAGCAACCGTCCTGGCGTTCTCTAACTCCCTCAGATCGACGTAGCTGCGCGACTTCTTGATGGCATCACCGATGAGCTCAGCAGAGCGAGCCTCACCCTGGGCGCGGACAATGGCAGCCTGCTTTTCCTGGCGGGCCTTGTCAACGACGAAGGCAGCACGCTGAGCCTCCTGCTGGGCGACCTGCTTGGCTTCAACGGCGGCGGTGAATTCGGGAGAGAAGGCAAGGTGCTATGGTGTGATCATTAGCATTTGAGCATGCGTCGAAGGTTATATGCTTACCGTCAACGACACATCATCCAACATGATGTTGAACCGCGCCGCTCTCCGCACCAGGTTATCCCTCACGAGCCTGCTGACATTCTCACGCTGGGTGATAAGCTGGCTGGCATTGAACTGAGCAACAACGCTCTTGAGCACCTCGTTCACGATCGAAGGCAGCACGCGCTCGTCGTAGTCGGAGCCCAGCGTGCGGTAGATCTGGGGCAGGGCGTCGACGCGGGGTCTCGATAGCACACGGCAGGTGATGTTGACCATCTGCAGGTCCTTGGTGCCGGTCAAAGAGGCGACGTTGCGCGGCTTTGCGCGGACGTCGTAGGTGATGGGCGTCTCGAACCACGGAATGCGAAAGTGGGTTCCTGTGAACAACCGATCAGCCTCGTAGCAACATTGGGCAATGATTCTTGTATGTACCTTCGCTGTAGATCTCCTTGCTGACACCTCCTATCCTGGTATACTTGATCGCACGGTGACCTCCGTCGACTGTGTGCAGGCGTCAGCGTCATGATGCAATGAGCTAGTGGAAAGAGTGCGCACCGTTGAACAGCGAGTTGTTGATGACCACGACAGCACCACCGAGTGTGAGCAGCAGGCCGATTCCAGCGAAGGCGCCCTTGCCAGGGCCGCCGCCGCCGCCGAATCTGCGACCCTGTTGCTGTGCCTGCACCAGGCGGCGCTGCAGGTTGCGCCACGTCTCTTGCGGGTCGGCCATTGCGGAATGGGCGGGGATGTGCGGAGTAGGAGGGGTATGAACGAGTGCGGAGCAGCTGTCGACAACAGCGAAGGGCGGACGTGGCAGAGGTGGACGGCGATTGGCAAGCAATGGTGGAGAGCGAATGGTGAGGGCGGCGATGGAGTTGCTGAACGGCGCGGTGGTCCGTGCTCCACTTCCGTTCTTGCCCTCGGAACAAAAAGTGGCCGATCGCTGCTCCCTAGGTAGGTAGGTCCCGTCCCGTCCACTTTCCATCATTTCCATACTGCCTTCTGAAAAGAATGCCCGCAAGCCAAAACAATCACCCAGCCTCTGATGCCCAGCGCTTGTACCGATATCATCACACCCATAATCCCTGGACGTCAACCAAGAAGTCCGGCTGCTTCATCAACCGCTCCTGCGCCACGGAAGGCACCGTCCAGTAACTTGATATCTCACAAGATGTGATAAACCTCTAAAGGCAGGGTACTCAAAGGCATTCAGGCGAATCGGTATCAATAAGAGGTTTAGTCATTATTCCTATGTATGCAGGCTGTAGCGACAGATCTATAAACCGAGCATATTGCAAAAGCTGGCGTAAATGCCAGCGTCACAACGATCATGATTCGTAGCATCATCCGTGCGAAAGAAAAGAAAGTAAGAACAGAAAAGCAGTCAAACAAATCAGCATCCCGATCTACAACGGCCCCCGCACCCATTTGTACAAACACTTCTGTCTATCTATATACATCGCCGTCCCGAGACACTTAGTTTTTAGGGATGTTGCAGGTCTGCAGGCACTGCTCCACACCGAGAGCCACATTCGCCGGAATCTTCGCCTTGAACGCCTCAAGGTCCGCTCCGTTCAGCTGCTCGGGGAAACCAAGGGTCGCCTCGACGATATCACCGTTCAAGCCGAAGAAGTTCTGGGCGACCTGGCTGGTGCCGGGATCCTCGCTGTTGAGGGTAGCGACGAACGTAGCATTGTCGCACGTGGGGTTGAACTGATAGTGGATGGAGCCGATGGGGAAGACGGCGCCGCCGAGCTTGCTTAGGGAACCTGCTACTTCGGCGTTGTTGCCTTCGGCCACGAGCCCGTTCTCCACGATGAAGCCGAAGTCGAGCTTCGAGCCCTCGACCAGCGTCAGGAACTCGGTCGCGCGCGGGTGCGTGTGCGGAGTGTTGAGCCCGCACGGCCCAAGGAAGCCGACCGTCGTCGAGATGCCTAGGTCGGTGAGGATGGGGAAGTTGTTGATCTGTGCCGCCTTGAGCGCGCCGCCCTTGCCCTTGCCCGGGTCGACGTTGGCCGTGAAGTCGAAGGCGATGGCCTTCTGGAGTTCGTCCGCCGGCAGCAGCTCTTTGCCCGCGCCGTCCTTGGTGAGCAGCAGCTTGAAGCGGTCGATGGCCCGGGGAGCATCCTTGAGCTTCTCGATCAGGGCGGTGTTATCCACTGTCGCGACTGGGGCGGCGGCAGATGTGGTCGAGGTGGCCCAGGTTGAGGCATTAGAGTCGTAGGGGAGGGCAGAGACGCCGGCAGCGAGGGCAGCGACGAGAATCTTGGAGATAGTGGAAGGCATTGTTGCTGTATGTATGGAATTTGGGTCTCCCTTGGTAAGATGTACGGATGCTGATTTAGAGAAGGACTCAAGGAGACAAGAGGAAATAAAGAAATAGAAGAAATAAAAAGGCGCTCTTGTTTTACTGTTTTGTTGTTGCTGTTGTTGCTGTGGATGATGAGAAGGGCATTTCCTGCGTCCCACCTCGGAGCTTTATATCACTTCTACTCATCCGTGCTTCTAACATAGTAATCGCCCGGAGGAAGCGCCCTCGTGGTGCCAGCCACGATTCTCCGCACGAGCTGCAGCCTTTTCGGATGCTCCATGTTCCGGACAGGGTAAGTACGAGGCAAAAGGAACTAGCGCTCTACTCAGATTCGCACTCAAAATCATAAGCTTATCCTGAGGGTTGGATATTGGCAGCGGTCTGGCCAGAGCTGAGTACGTGAGTGGCTAAGGGCTGGCGCGCGCGGGGTGGCACAGCTGCTTGGATGCGGGAGTGCGCGTGGCATGCGCCACGCCACCAACTCTGGTTGACGTGGAAGCTGTGCAGGACGCGATGTCGAATATAGTTGAGAGGAGGCGCGGAACAAGTTAGATGGCAGCCACAACCGGATAAGCGGGGCACTCGCTCGATGATACATTGTAAGCAGGTCTAGAAATAGTACGAACCCTCTCCAAATTCCAAATTCGCCGTAGACTGCCGAACCGAGACAAACGAGATTCGTTACCAACCACAAGCAAGCAGATAGCGGCGCTGAAAGGACGGAAATCTATGCGCTGTCGTTACGGTCGTGAGAAACATGGAACAAAGCCCTGTAGAAACGCCTTCTGTGCGCCAGCAGCGACAGCGTTGCGACCAGCCAAAAGTAAGCGCCCAACTCGCAGGAATGCCTGAGTGCCTGGAAATAAAGCGTTTCTCGGATGCGCCGTTGCCGAAATGCTGGCCGGCGTTGTGATTGGGCGCCAAATCGAGGCTGTGGTGGAGGGAGGCGGCTGAGCACAACCGCGAAACGCAACGCTCGAAACAAACTCTCCGTCGACGATTATGCCACCGATGGCGGCCCGCTCGAGCCGGAGTCTAACTCCATGCGATTTTCTTGCAGCACCCAAAATGGAAGGGACTGTAATCCATCTAGGTCCGGTCGCATCGACCCGCTGCTGCCGTGCTCTTCTTCGTCTCCTTCGCCGAGGTCTTCGAATATTAGTGATGACCTCTCCCGCCGTCCGCCGTTCAGCTTGCGTCTCAACCGACGCGCCCCGGATCCTGTTCCTGTGTCATGGGTGCCAAGCCCGTCGAGGTCAGCGTCGTCGGTGTCGCTGTCAACAATCTGGCTGTGTGTGCGCTTGAATGGCCGAGCGCTCCAACGCCGCTTCTTACGCTCCATCCGGCGTCGCAGCTCCTCATCGGTGTTGACAGACTCGTCGTCACAGTTGAGCTCTTCGAAACTCTCCGAGATCCCGGCGTCGTCGCCGGTGCGCCCGGCCAAGTCCTTTGCACCAGTTGCTTCCTCAAACCCGTCGGGACGGACAACTTCGGCGTCGCTGTCATATCCGATATCGTCCTCGGTGATCTCCTCAACATCGAAATCGCCATCCTTGACGGTGACAACGGGCATATCTTCCGTCTGCGGCAACTCGCTCAGCAGCGAGTCTGAGTCGTCTGCCGACGAATCATCCTCCATTGCGGACGGGCTCGAGATGTCGGACGATTTGGCCGAAGAGTTGTAGCTTTGCGCTTGAGGAAAGAAAAATTTGTAGGCGGGACCTTTTCGTTCCGCGCTTTCCTGGGGCGGCGAGGGCGCCGGATGCGGCGAGTTGACGTGTTGTTCGTAAGGCGGTGGCGGGTCGTGGAGATGTATGTAGTGGGATGCAGCCAAGTATGGGCAATGCGTGGTTGGCGGACTGGCCGGTGGGTTCAGTGGCGCATCGAACACCGGAGGATATCTCGGTCCCTCCATAATCTCCACCGCTCCGCTCACGACGAGCTCACGATCTTTGTTTCTTTTCCGCAGCAATGGCGTGTTTTGCACTTCGACGTTCGAGCTACGCTGCGAGGCCCTTTTCCGGTGTTGATTGGGAATCGCGATAGGACCATCTTCTCCAGGCGATACGATGCGAATGATTGCGCTGCTATGGCGACGATGGCAGAGCTGGAAGAAGAGTGCGCCTCATTGACCGAAAGGCAATGCGACGGCTCCTCTTATCGTAGGAGGGCAGCGGCACCGAGCGCCAGGCAGCAGAGGCGTATTCCTCCCAAGTCCGGCCGGACGAGGGGTAGAGGGGCACTAGAGGGGCAAGCCGTTTGTATGCGCGGGAGAGAACCGGTCAGAACTGAGAAGTGGCGCTGAGGTACTTGGTAGCTGACGGCGGGATAGAGTAGGCTGGCTGGAATTGGCGGCCCTCGGTCGCAGGCCGGGATGTCGGAGGCGGGTTGAGCAGGCAGAGCGCTTCTCGTCTCTTGCGCGGAGGGCGCAATGGCGGGCAGCAGCTTTTCTAGACGGGCTAGCCGGTCGGCAGCCGCTGAGGAACAGGGCTGGACAGGCGGCGACAGGAGGGAATTGGGGTATCACAGGCTGAACGGTGGCTAGATGCAGGCCGTGGTTGGCGTCTGCGCATGCATGACGAAGAGGTCTTGTCCGGAGCCATCAGTAGCCACGATCAGCACGCCGGGTTGCCTTCAACGCCGTGTGGGAGCTGCCAGTGGATCTGCCGCACCGCAGACGTCAGGGATGCCCCATGCTTGGTCAATGGGTGATCGCTTTTATTTTTTTTTGGCGGGGCTGCGTCGTCAAGGCGCCGCAGCGGCGAGCTTGCACGTGCGGGGGGCGCTGGGCTGGCGCTGGGCTGGCGCTGCGATGCCGTCACGCGAGGCTCAATGACTCGGCGCCTCAGGCCGCAACATTCTCAGCTCTGTGGCTCCGCCGGGCGGGGCACGTGTGTCTTGCGCGGCCGCTTCCTCGACCTCCGCGCCCGGTGGTGGCCTTGGCAGGGCTCCGGGGAAACGTCGGCAGCGCCGCAGCATACTGGACACTTCACCGTCCACGGTAGGCACGCATTGTGTTCTGGCGAAGCTCAAGCTGGCCGGGTGCCGAACCTCACTATACCCTCAACGCCAGCTCTCCTTCCCGTCTCCCGCTTCTCGCCGTCGCTCCCTACCTCTCGCCGGCTGTCTCCGAATTGATTGGCCCTGCGCGACTTCCTTTGCCTCGCGTGAAGCTGCGGCTTCTCCCTGAACGCCCATCATGTCACAGTCCCCGAATATGTTGACCAAGGCAAGTTTGCGCGTCGCATTCACCTCCCGTCAGCTGTGCTAACCGCCTTGCAGTTCGAGTCCAAGTCGTCTAGGGCGAAAGGCATTGCCTTCCACCCTAAGCGGTGCGCTCTACAACACCGTCCCGCCGTCCCGCTCCCCACTGACATCTGACAGGCCATGGATCCTCGTCTCCCTGCACTCGTCCACGATCCAGCTCTGGGATTACCGCATGGGCACCCTCATCGACCGTTTCGAGGAGCATGATGGTCCTGTCCGTGGTATCGACTTCCACAAGACCCAGCCCCTCTTCGTCTCAGGAGGAGACGACTACAAGATCAAGGTGTGGTCGTATCAGACGCGCCGCTGCCTGTTCACCCTCAACGGCCACTTGGACTATGTGCGCACTGTCTTCTTCCACCATGAGCTCCCGTGGATTCTGTCCTCCTCCGATGACCAGACCATCAGGATATGGAACTGGCAGAACCGCTCTCTCAGTACGTCGCCATTGCGCTCAAGACACGTAGTTGTGAGACTGACAAAGCCCTCCAGTCTGCACCATGACTGGCCACAACCACTACACAATGTGCGCGCAGTTCCATCCCAAGGACGATCTCGTCGTCTCCGCCTCGCTCGACCAGTCTGTCCGTGTCTGGGACATCTCCGGCCTCCGCAAGAAGCACTCCGCGCCCACCTCGATGACCTTCGAAGACCAGATGGCACGCGCCAATGCGAACCAGGCGGACATGTTTGGCAACACTGATGCGGTTGTGAAGTTTGTGCTGGAGGGACACGACCGTGGTGTCAACTGGGTTTCGTTCCACCCCACGCTTCCATTGATCGTCTCCGCCGGCGATGACAGGCTGGTTAAGCTGTGGAGGATGAGTGAAACCAAGGCTTGGGAGGTGGACACCTGCAGAGGGCATTTCCAGAACGTGTCTGCCTGCTTGTTCCACCCGCACCAGGACCTGATTCTTTCTGTCGGCGAGGACAAGTCCATTCGGGTCTGGGATCTGAACAAGCGCACGTCTGTGCAGTCTTTTAAGAGGGAGAACGATCGCTTCTGGGTCATTGCCGCCCACCCGGAGATCAACCTGTTCGCTGCTGGCCACGACAACGGTGTGATGGTGTTCAAGCTTGAGCGTGAAAGGCCTGCTTCTGCCGTCTATCAGAACCAGCTCTTCTACATCACTAAGGAGAAACACGTGCGCTCTTACGATTTCACTAAGAACCTCGAATCGCCGTCTATGCTGTCGCTGAAGAAGCTGGGCAGCCCATGGGTCCCTCCGAGAACGTTGTCCTACAATCCTGCGGAACGCGCCATTCTGGTTACTTCGCCCGCCGATGGAGGTTGTTACGAGCTCATTAGCTTACCCCGCGATGCTAGCGGTGCCGTTGAGCCAACGGACACCAAGCGCGGATCCGGCAACTCTGCGGTATTCGTTGCTCGCAACAGGTTCGCCGTCTTCAACCAGGCCAACCAGCAGATCGACATTAAGGATCTGGCCAACTCTACGACTAAGACAATCAAGCCGCCTCACGGCACTACAGACATCTACTTTGGCGGTACCGGATGCCTTCTTCTGATCACTCCTACTTCTGTGGTACTCTACGACATTCAGCAGAAGAAGCACCTCGCCGAACTCGCTGTCAACGGTGTGAAGTACGTCGTTTGGTCCAACGATGGCCTTCATGCTGCACTTCTGAGCAAACACAATGTCACAATTGTCACGAAGAGCCTCGAGCAGGTCAGCACTCTGCACGAGACCATCCGGATCAAGAGTGCCACGTGGGATGATGCCGGCGTCCTTCTCTACTCCACCCTGAACCACATCAAGTACACGCTCATGAACGGCGACAACGGTATCGTCCGTACTCTGGAACATACCGTTTACCTCGTTAGAGTCAAGGGCCGCAATGTCTACTGCTTGGACCGCTCTGCCAAGCCCAAGATCCTCCAGATTGACCCGACCGAATACCGCTTCAAGCTCGCTCTGATCAAGCGAAACTATGACGAGATGCTCAACATCATCAAGACCTCCAGCCTCGTTGGCCAAAGCATTATCGCTTACCTGCAGAAGAAGGGCTACCCGGAGATTGCGCTTCAGTTCGTCCAGGACCCCCAGACTAGGTTCGAGCTCGCGATCGAGTGCGGCAACCTCGATGTTGCCGTCGAGATGGCCAAGCAGCTTGACAGGCCCAAGCTGTGGACCCGTCTCAGCGCTGAGGCTCTCGCCCATGGAAACCACAAGGTCGTCGAGATGACCTACCAAAAGCTGCGCACATTTGACAAGCTCTCCTTCTTGTATCTCTCGACAGGTGACAAGGAGAAGCTTACCCGCATGGCTAAGATTGCAGAACACCGCGGTGACATGACTTCTCGATTCCAGAACGCGATCTATCTTGGCGACGTCGAGAGCCGGATTGAGATGTTCAAGGAGATCGACCAATGTGAGTACCTCCTCAGACAAAATTTGTATTTGATGAGACTAACAGCACTTTAGACCCCCTGGCGTACATGCTGGCTAAGTCAAATGGCCTGGAGGAAGAATGCCAGAACATTCTTGAGGCCAGCGGTTTGACCGAGGACCAAATTTCTGTTCCGGAGATCGGCCAGCCGCTGGCTCCTCCTAAGCCCGTCGTTCCTACTTACACCGCCAACTGGCCTGTCAAGACCTCTGGCGCTTCTGTCTTCGAGAAGGCATTGATGGGTGAGGAGCTGGATGCGGACGAATTGGCTCCAGCCACCAACGGCTATGGTGATGAGGATCTCATCGAGACTGAAGACGCTCAGCGCGATGGTGGGTTCGAGGATGCTGAGGAAGATGAAGATGCGGCTGGCTGGGATATGGGAGGCGACGATGACATCGAAGTCGAGGATGACTTCGTCAACGTGGAAAGTGTGGAGGCTGGTGCTGGCAGCAGCGAGGCCGATATGTGGACAAGGAATTCCCCCATTGCGGCCGACCATGTTGCCGGCGGTTCATTTGAGAGCGCAATGCAGCTTCTCAACAGGCAGGTCGGCGCTGTCAACTTCAGACCGATTGAGTGGAGATTCCAGGAGATCTACCAGGCCTCGAGGACGTTCTTGCCTGCAAGCGTGGGCCTGCCTCCGCTTGTGAACTACGTTCGGAGGACGGTTGACGAGACAGACTCCAGAAAGGTCCTTCCCATCATTCCCCGGGACCTGGAATCCATCACTGCTTTGGAGTTTGCTGCTGGCAAGAACGCGATGCGTACCAACAAGCTGGAAGATGGCGTCGAGACCTGGAAGAAGATCCTGCACTTGATGCTGCTCAACGCCGTCACCACCCAGGCTGAAGTTGCAGAGGCCAAGAAGCTCATCGCAACTGCCGGCCAGTATACACTAGCCATGAGCATCGAGCTCGAGCGCCGCCGTCTCACCAACAACAGCCAGGACATCTCGACTCTTGATGAAGAGACAAGAAAACGTGCGTTTGAACTGGCCGCTTACTTCACCGTGCCAGAGCTCGAGCCGGCGCATAAGGCATTGGCTCTCTTCGCCGCGATGAACTTCTCCCACAAGAACAGGCAGCACAACAGCGCATTATCGTTCGCCAACACCCTGCTGGACCGCGGGTCGACGAACGCCAAGTTCAAGGAGAGCGCACGCAAGATCAAGACGGTCTGCGAGCGCAACCCCAACGACGCGGTCGAGATCGACTTCGACACGTTCGCCGACTTCGAGATCTGCGCGGCCAGCTACACGCCCATCTACACGGGCTCGCCCAGCGTTGCGTGCCAGTACTGCGGCGTCAAGTACCAGGCCAAGTTCAAGGGCACCGTTTGCAAGGTCTGTGAGGTGTGCCAGCTCGGCGCACCGGCGAGCGGCTTGAGGCTGTGCTTGTGAAATGGAGGGGATGTGAGCTATGCTTGGTACAAAAAGAGTTAATGGAGGTGGGAATATGGTGGATGGACGGGTTTCTAAAGGATTGAGCGGACGACGGTCTTGAAATGACGCAATGACTGAAGGCGCTGCACTTGTTTGCGTGCGTGTTGGAGCCGTACTTTGTGTATGCGCTGCGCAGGGGGAGAGATAGGAGAGTCTATTTATTATCTTTGTGCGGTAGAAAAGATAGGATTCTTCATCTTTTTTTTTTCTCTTCATCAACTTTTTTGCCTTTTCTTGCTCTTGCATGCAGCGTACGAGACACAAAATTTAGGATTGTCGTGCTATTGAAGGATCCCGTTTTCTGCCAGTCTGAAAGGTGCCCCATCTTCTTTAGAAGCTTCCACGTATTTATATGATAAGCCTCGGTGTGGGTTCTCTGTTGGTACACTCGCTCTTCTCGCCACTGATCACCAAAATATATGGAACAAGCCGTGAAATGACATTAGTCAGAAACAAAAGAAAAAAAAGTCGCAATATTTATTTACCCACTACGAAGTCACTTGCAAACCACCTCTCGCTGATTGCAACGCCTTCGCTAGCCAAATTTGAACAAGTGCAGCCCACCCATTGGCACCATTGTCAACCGTTTTGAGGGCATTCCGTAGCAAAATGCATGATCAAATTCACCCAGACTCCACGCATCATTTCCGATGCTTTCAAAATGCAGATCCCGTCCAATGGCAGACCCAGGCTTTGCTCGGGAGAGATCAGAGGATGGTACGTCGTCGTTGTGGTGTCTCACGCAATGTGCCGAGAGATGAGTCGGGGAGCGTACGGGATGTGTTCTTCGTGCTGGTGGTGGTGATGGTGGTGGTGTGAGGATCCATGATGGGGGTAGCTAGCCTGCGCGCGGGTGGTGTCTTCGCCGTCAGAGGAGTAGCCGGAAGAGGAGGAGTCGTCGGAGTGAGGGTGGTCATCGATGTTGCGGATGCACATCAGAGCGGCGATGATGATGATGAATGCTCTGACGCACGACGGCTCGGGCATGGTGTTGGTACGGCGGGTGCGTGTGTGAGAGGGCGGTTGAGTGTGGAGGGTCAGGTGAGGGCTTTCTGCTCCGTCGTCTTGTCATCAGCCCTGGGGAAAGCCTGAGTGGGGGATCTGGACGCGGAAGTGTTGTCCTTACCGGATACGGAGACCGAGAGTCGCCAGGGATCATAGAACGTGGTGTCACTGGTAGGTGTAGTGATGAAGGGATCAGGTTGCGTCGTCGCCCTGGTTGAGCTCGTCCCAGGTAGCAGGCGTGGCTCTTTCCGCACTTGGACCAGCAGCGCCAGATAGCTCATTCCTTAACGGGCTGATGTCCTGCAGCGCACGTGCTGCTCTTGTACGGGAAGGCGAGTTCCGTCTGGCCCCTCCACGACGTGCTCGCTTGCTTGGAGACCGGTCTTTGGCTGGAGATGGCTTCCGCTTGGGGCTGTGCCGTGGACTTCTTGGGCTTGGTGGGTCGCTTCCATCTTCAGTAATGAAGGTGAAATCGCCAACGCGAGGCGGGCTTGGTGATGTCACGAATACTCGTTGGCCTTGGGTGCCGTCGTCCTCTCCTGGCTTCATGTTGTTTCCGCGGCTTGTATATGCCGTCGGCTTTACCTTGTCTTTCTCGCCGAGGCGGGTTTTAATAGCACTTAGCTTCTCGAGGAAACTCGCTTGACGCCTTTGCGCACGTGTCGCGTATTCCGGGACTGGGAACCTGACGATCTCTATGCTGTCTGGATTCTCGATGGGCGCAAAAGTGTGGGTGCCGGGAGCAGGCTGGGGTTGCGCTCCCCTGCTGGGACCGGTTCTGGGTCTCAGTTTTGCCGTGGTAGCAACAAGGCGTGCTGAACTTGCTCCAACTAGGTCGAAGGTGCCAAGCTTGCGCAGCGGCTCAGTGGTTTGGTCTTCCAGCGGGGAGGCTCTGGTGAAAAGAAGGTCGGTGCCGATTGTCGATGCCCATTGACAGCTGTATATGTGGCCCTGGTATGATACAATGGGATTATCGTCGTGGAGCCCCACGATTTGGATGCGATCGTGCTCTCCAGGCTCGGGTGTCGGGGCCTTGTGTGGGGTGGCGTTTCCATCCGCTGGATCATCTTGGTCCTTTTCTGTCTCCTCGGCAGCGAAAATGTCGTGCTCCAAGCGAACGTAGCCCTTCTTGGACTGCATGGGCATGATGCGTGAGGTGAGATCGAGCGTCACGAAGAAGTCCTACAGCAGACATGTCAGGAGCCGATTCAATGGTGGCGTCCAAGGCTTCTGGATCCAGACCTGAGTCTCCGTCGTGCTATATTCGTACTCCCACTCATCGGAGTCGGCGCCGGCGCCATTCTGCGCGGTCGCCATGGCGAAAGTCGTGGTTATCTGGCAGGATGGTGGGCAGATGGGCGGGCAAGGGAAGAGGTGAGTTTTCGGGTGTCACTCATCATGTGCGGTCGTCACGGCGGAGGGCAGCGCGGTCGGAAAATTTACAACGCTAGATTTCAACGCGCCGACGCACGTTGGATGTCGAGGCACGATGCTCGAGGCTGCGATGACTCCGGCAGCGACAGGACAGGTTGCGACAGGCACGGGCTGGACTGGGCGCAATCCAAGCCGCGTGGAGGGTGGATCTGGGACGCGTGTGGTGGTTGCAAGTCGCGACAAGCTACGACCAAGCGGCGGCGATCTGTGGCTTGGGCAGAGCGCGGGCCAGAGCCGCAAGCCGCCGTGACGTAGCATTGATTGTACTGCGTAGGGCTGATCCGTCTCATCCGCCCGCCTACACGCCCCCTCCCGACCGGCGCTGCGCTGCGGATGCTCGCGGCTGCCTTCCCATCCTCCGCGGCCATTCGCCCCGCATTCTATCCACCGTCCATTCCCACCTGGTTCGGCCGCGATAAGCAGTGACTGAGTCCAGCCCACGCCGTCCGAGCTGGTTGATGCGTCATCACTGCCGTTTGCCTCCCTGCCCGGCCGCCCTCCCGCGCGCCCCGTCTCTCCCTTCACCTGGGTTAAGTCCGCCGTGCTCACCTCACGCTGTCCGCGGCCCACTCACATGCTTGCTGCCGATCATCCGAAGCATTCCATAAGCATCACAACTGGTCCCGCCGGCTTTCGTTCGATCCAGCCCCGAGCTGGTAATCGTCGTCCGGCATCTTCGGACGCCCGAGAAGCATCACGCCAAGCCGGACGCGCAGTCGCGCTCTGACCTCACACCAGTAAAACAGCCCATCGTCACTTGCACATTCCCTCCAGAAACGGCTAACACCCGTGTGTCTTTCCTCTTAGTGTCCGTGCTATCAAATCATGCCGGCCAGGCACCGCTCGTACTTCATCATGCCTTGCCGCATGCTCTTCCTCTCGTTCCTCACTCTTCCGCCGACCTCCACTCGTTCAGCCCCCCAACGGTAGCCAGCCCTACCGCGCCTTTTGTCGATATTCCCACGCCTCTGGTAGACCCTCCGCAACACCGTTGCCATTCTTCCCCGCAGGAAGATACAAACACACCCACACCTGAAGCCAGCGATCCTCCCGCTTCATCAACTGCGAGCGACAAAGAGCTCGCAGACACCACCGAAGCACAAATGAAGAGGGGCAAACGCATTTCCGTTGCGCTTGCCTCGACCTTTCTCAGCCTCTTCTCTGTCTCTCAGTTGTACCAACATACCCATCACCAAGCTGGAGCCGAGGGTTTGGAGGAAGCCGAATGGATTGCCAGCTCACGGTCGTGGGTTGAGAGGAAGACCTGCGAATGGTTTGGCTTCTGCGGCATAACACATCTAAACCGCTCCAACTGGGTGAACAAATCCCACAGGAAGGCAGGTGGTGCAGCTCAGGCAGCTCTCACCGACGACCATATCTTTGATTTCAGCGAATTCTGGACAAGCGGCAAGTCGAGGCCGGAGGATTGGTCCAACGACGAGCGCGCTCTCCGCGAGATACCCAAATACGTGCTGGGCCACGCACCGTTGATGCACCTGTTCTCTGGTGAAAAGTTCTGGCCGTGTGACATCGCCGACCATCTCATTCATACAACACCGCATCTCAATTACACCCCGATTCAGGCCAAGTCGGATCATCCCAACCTTACCGATCTCGACGACCTCAATGAGTTTGGTTACTCTGTGTACCTCCAGAGCGATGACAACGTGGAAGAACGCCCGGCATGGCTTAGCGGAGAATCCAACGTTCCTACAAACCAAGATAGGCATCACGATGACGATGACTGGGCAAACTACCCGGATGGGGATGAGAGCACGGATGGCGACTTAGAAGATGATTATGACACATGGTACGAAGCTGGAATTGGTGACATCAAGGAGAAGGGCGGTGAACGTCCCGATCCAACGGCTCTTGTCGACGCTACTCCTACGGACACGCCGGAGGGAGAAGAGGTCGTTTACGAGGATGGATCCGGAGTACCGACCAATCGCGAGCCTCGCATGGTTCGGCGTACGCTGGACTGGTCTGCGGGGAAAAAGCACGGCAGTCCCGGTGGACGCAGTGATGCTCCGGCTGTATTGGTCGTGATTGACAAAGGCGATGGCGTCGTCGATGCGTTCTGGTTCTTTTTTTACAGTTACAATCTGGGCAACGTTGTACTTAACGTGCGCTTCGGCAATCACGTCGGTGATTGGGAGCACACTGTTGTCCGTTTCCATCACGGAAAGCCGAAAGCAGTGTTCTTTAGTGAGCATAGCTTTGGCGAGGCGTACGCTTGGGACGCAGTTGAGAAGATTGGTAAAAGGGTAAGAAATCACTGCCACTTCATCTGTGATCATCATCCTGTCTTCCAAATGAACCCCCAGTGCTAACCATTGAGCAGCCTGTCGGCTACATCGCAACTGGCACTCATGCCATGTACGCCACTCCGGGAACCCACTCGTACATCCTTCCTTGGGGTCTCCTCCACGACATCACCGATCGTGGTCCACTTTGGGACCCGGCGCTGAACGTCCACAGCTACACTTACGATTACCAGAACGACACTCTCAGATCATCGACGAAGACGCCGCACGCGCCAGTCGAATGGTTCTACTTCGTTGGTCATTGGGGTGACAAATTCTACCCCCTGTCTGACCCGCGTCAATACCGTTTTGCTGGTCAGTACCACTACGTCAATGGCCCGTACGGACCGAGGTTCAAGAACTTGGGACGGAAGAAAGTTTGCCAGGGAAATGGTGATTGCATTATCAAACAGTTTGTTGGCGGGACGAGAGCCAAGAGGTGGACTGGCGCTGGTGAGGGGGAGGAAATAAGCGCTGAGGACATTGCCCGTCTTGGATTGGAATAAGGCGCAGGTCCCTGGATGATGGTGAGAAAGAGGGGAAGAAGCTGAAAGAGATGGCCCCAGCTCTTTGAAGGAAAGTAAGATGAAATGATGACGGTCACGAAATACGCACTTTTGTCGTTCTCTGCGCAGATACCACAGACACTCCTTTACAGATTTTCGAAGGGTTGTCTTTTTCGGAACGGCTGGAGTTTGGGTAAGCGGGGTTTGGGTCACACTTTGTTACTTTTTGGGGAATCTCTGCTCGCAGAGATACGAAAGATGATCCCGTCAACGGGATTCCATCTATTGGACACGATCTGGCACTGCGAGAAAAGCGGATGGTACCTACTCTCCCTTTTCTATATCGAGCAAGCACGTTTCGAACACTTATCAGACGTAGAGATCCATAAGATTCCACGGATATAAAATTACTGTAACCGCGGTACTTCGAGATACAGCTATATACAAACTAGAGCGCGATTCCCGTGAAGAAGCAGGATTTCAACCGCAAACATGTGAGAACTTCAGTGTAAGCTTGCATACGTTAGCGCGTCGCGGGACGATGAGATACAAGACTACTGCAAAGTGGAGGTTGGGACAAGATCGTACGGTAAAAGGAATTAGTTAGCGTACCGGCGCGGCTATCCATGGTAGCGAATACCGGGCGGTGGAAGTGGTACCGTTGCCGTCTGACACGTTTGCCTACCTTGGTTCGGGTATTGCCGCGCGAGAAGAAATGATAGCGCGCGGCAACTACTTGGATATGTACGTCGCGTCTACGTGCGGGGAAGTGCATCAAGCCACTACCACTACCATTATTACCTTCCATCATCTGTTTCGAGATCTCTTTGCGCATAGCAAGCGGAGGCGACCAAGAACACGCACTTGCAGGACTTTCCCTCCCCTTCTCGTTTTCCGCTTGGCTGACGCAAAAAGCTTGACACTTGGTGCGGCGGTAAACATGGTGTTTTTGATGTCGCTCGGGAAGAAGTGCGAGCGACAAACAGGGCATTGTTTCAACACGGGATGATGTCAGTTGTTGGCCTCTTCACTGCTTCTGATGAGGTCAACAGGCACCGGGAGATAGACCCCTACTCTTGCCGCACTTGCATTACTCGCTGCGAGATGACGCCTCCCGTTAACTCCCGAGCGCCGCGGAGGAGCAAAAGTATCCCCGGGGAAACTAGCAGCAAGATGCCACGGCCTGATAAGGTTGTTCTTGCGTTTAGTCTAGAGATAGCCGAGCTCGCTTTCGTGAGAGGGAGAAGTCGGAAGAAGGGTACACGGTGTATGCACGTAGTTGCTTCGACACGTGCTTATGTTATACTCTGGGTTCTCTGATTTCCAACACCCTGGATTCTAGAAGCGGGCGATGCAATCATGGCCCGGAAAGGCGCAGTGATGCATCGACATGACTCAGCTAAGCGCAGCTTGCATTGCATATTGCGGGAGGGCGATTGCGTGAGCGAAGTGCAGTAGCCCCGGCTTGTCTCCGAGAAAGGCTCGAAGGAAGGGGGCGAGGGTGCGAGGAGTGCGCCTTCCGGAATCTGAAGCAGGCTGGAGCGGCAGGATGGCAAGGCGAGACGTGCCGCCGACTTAGGTAATTGATAGAGGCGGGTAGACGCAGCGGGAGGCCAACGCGAAGCCGCACAGACGGCGGATTTGCCATCCGGACTTACTGGCGCTGCCATCTCAGTATTTTTCGGCGCCGCTGCTTCGGCCTGGCCACGCTTGTCGTTTTTGCGCCGCTCACGAGGCCACCGAGCTCCACCGACCGACGGTGCGGCGGCGAGGGCGGGCGTTGAGCAGCGGTAAGGCGGGCTGTCCGTTTTCGGCGGCCGAAGCTTAGCTCCCACTGCTCCGTGCCGACAATCATTGCGTAGAGGAGAGATGGAAAGAGAGGGTAGGAGCACGCGACACTGGCTGCGCGAGACGGTTTCAAAACGGCTGCGCTGGCATGCCCGACGCCCCTGGCAGCTGGGTAGAGCAGACTCTGAAGGGCATGCTGAACCCATCAGCCCTATTACCACGAGTCGAGCGCAGTGACCGCCGGGGTTCAGGCCGCGGGCGCGCGTGCCCTTTTTGTTGCTGTTTTTCTGCGGTGCTATGTGGTCGTGAGAGATTCGCCCGCTCACACCACGACACCCGTGTCATTTTCGTGGAACGCGGCAGTGGGGCGTTGTTCTAAGTAAGGGATGTGGATGTTGCGGTGGGGTCGGGAAGTCGCCGCATGGAAGCAAAAATGGAAACCCCCTGGGAACGACGATGGAGGCGATGCGAGCGGGA
The DNA here is from genome assembly GCA_022560015.1 of Diplodia mutila. Lineage (NCBI taxonomy): Eukaryota > Fungi > Ascomycota > Dothideomycetes > Botryosphaeriales > Botryosphaeriaceae > Diplodia > Diplodia mutila. The sequence continues at coordinate 31,708 of JAFISB010000074.1, read as the reverse complement.
ATGCGGGGTAGACTTGCGATAGGACGGAGGGAGCAGCAGCGCGCGCCCGTTGTTGGAACCATGAAGCTGCGGCGGGCGGTGCTGGTGGTGCCGGGGCGCCAGTGGCCAGTGACCAGTGGCCAGCGGGCAGACGGCTGGCAGCGAAAAGCTCGTGCAGAAGTACGTACCGGTTGAGTGAGAGTCATAGCTGGAGTGGTCGGCGGCGAGGTCGGAGAGATGGTTGATCGGGCCGCCGTAGGATTGCGCATGTCCGGGCCAGGCAGCTGGGCGCAGCTCGGCCTTATCGTCATCATTATCCATTATCGCGGCGCCGTGCTAGGGAGGCCAGAGACACGTCGAGCTAGCTGCATATCACCCTCACCCTCCCGCCGCCGCCGCCGCCTGTTCTCTCTCAACCTTCCAGAGACCCTGTACCGTCCCACCTGCTCTGCCACGAAATCCGACCCTGACCACCGCACCTCTTCTCTCCCCGCGCCGCCCAGCGCACCGCGCGCGCGTCCTTTGTCCCACCAAGATCGACGCCTCATCCCGCCGCACCTAGCGTTGCTAGCGCCGAGCTGTGCAGCAGGCAAGCTACCACCCAGGTCACCGGATACGCACTCTCACCATCCTCTCGCGACCAACACAACCCCAGTCGACCTCTTGCCTGTCTCTGCCCACCGCAGCCGCACCTGTGTCCCCATTGGGCCCGGAGGCCCCTCAGCCTTATTCATCTCTTGCTCATCTGTGCTGAACCCTGGTCCGCCTCCGATTCCGCTACCTATACCACTATCACGCAACCTTCCTCCGCCTAGTCCTCATTTAGTCCCCTTCAACACTTAACCTCTACCACGCCGCCTTTTTTTCTCCGGTTTATCAGCTTTGCCACCACTGCGCCTTTCCTACTCGCCGCCGCCCGCACCGTCCCATGGCCTTCCAGCAGCCGCAGCGGCCGCGGCCTTCCCGCCCTCTTTCCTTCTCCCAGCCCGCCCAACAGCAGCCCGTAGAGCGCGTCTCCGTCTCGCCCCACCGCAAGCACTCCATCGTCGAGTCCGAGGAATGGGTGCTCTTCTCGCCCTCCGTTGACGGTCGCACCCATACAACCTCCTCCGAGCGCACCCCTCGAACAGTCGGAATCTCGCAGCTGAGCGACTTTGGCTCCCTCGATACCGCAGCAAGATCCGAGGGCTACGACGAGCGCGAGGATGAGGACAACTTGACCTGTCAGGGCACGGATCCCGAGGACGAGGCTGATACCGAGGAACTGGACAGCTTGGACGACGGCCTGCATGCATTCCATGAACCATCGTTGAGCGCGCAACAAATCGTGGAGAGCAGCCAAACGGTATTCCCGACGCACGACGGTCTTGGTACCTTTCCGTCGAGCAGTGCAGCGGTCCAGGAACAGCTGTGGCAATTCGAGAGGTACAATGCGAGCCCCAGGAAGACCAAGGTGGCAAGACGGAGGTCTAGTGTGCAGAGAAGATTAGACGTCCTTGAAGAGACGGAAACACTTGAGCATGACGAGAGAAGAGAACGTATTGAGCGGTGGCGGCTCGAGCAGAGCCGCGCCCTGTTGGAGGAGATAGAAAGGGAGACTAGGAGACGGAGACGGATGAGTCGCGTCACTATCGCGAAGTCGACTGCTGGCAGTACTATCGCAGAGAGCAGCAGGCCTGCTACGGAAGTTGGACCATCCGCCGCCGATGCCTCCCCGCTTGGCACCTCCCCCGCCGATTCTTCGGAGGGTGAATCTTTCTGGCAGCGTTTTACCCGCCGCGTCATTCGCGACCTCATGGGTATCGACGAGAACCTCCTTTCCGTCATTCTGGGTGAATCATTACCGGCAGAAGCCACTTCGACAATTCCCGGACCGGATCCGAAGGACGCCCTGGCCGCGGCGGCAACTGAATCCGCAGAGAATTTGTCTTCCCACGACTCCTGGGAGCAGCGGTTGCTCGAGCGGATATCACGAGAACTTGGTGTTCTCGTCAACCAGCTTTCCGAACATCCTGGGGCGTTCTCAACCTACCTTCGGACGCAAGAAGCTCCGGCTTATGCTGGCCTTTCAACATCTACCGACAGCACTGTTACCCGACGACTTAGCGTTCCCGCCTCCTCGAACGCCACGCCTGATGTCGCCCAATCTCAATCTATTTCTAATATTAACTTCGCGCCTACCGTTCCTCCTCAACCATCTTACAGCGAGGCCTCTCTTTGGGGTATTGAAGAGGAGCCGGAACCGGAACCTGCTGCATTTGAAACGTCGGCGCAAGCCCAGCACGAGCGCGAATACTGGGAACGCGATCTCGACGTGAAAATGGTGTTCAACTTTCTCAAGGAGCGGTTCTCCTCTAGACCGACGTCGCCGGTTAACGGGAGTTCTCCCAGCCGGAGAGACAGCGCGAATCCCTTTCAGCCGAAAGGCGCCGACAGCACCGCCGGCAGTCAGGAGCGCGCGGCCCTGATCCGCCAGCACCACCCGCTCGTCAGCCGTAACCTGCCCACGTCGTCTGCACAGGCACACTCAGAGCAGCTCGCGTCGTCGTCGCGACCGGCACCGAACCCTACCCCGACGACTACCATCACTGTTCCGGTCCCCGTGCCTGTCAGCAGAGCGGATTTGCAGCGCTCTCGATTGAGCAACAGGAACGCCGGGTCCAGCTGCGCGAGCCAGAGCACTCGTCGGAGCAAGCGGAGTGGAAGCAGCAGGAACTACTGGGACCTCGGTGGTAGCGTCGGAAGCGGGCCCGCGGGCGCACCCAGTGCCGCCACCTGGGGCGAAGTTTGAAGATACCCCATCTGTTAGTCGCTTTGCAAGAGGAAGAGTAGACGAAGATCTCCTTTTATTCTTATGTTTATTTTGACGCGATGATGGGTTTCTTTTGTCTGTATCTCACAAGTGTTTGTGCGCGAGAGCGATACCTATAGAGGGGATGGATGAGCATGGAATATCTCACCTCCCTTAGAGCAATGATCGGTGGTTTGTATAGGATTTCCAGCTGTTTCCTTTGGTCGTTTCCTGGGCTCGTGGATTGAACTACCCTTTATTTGCATAGACGAATGAGCAAGCGGAATTTTGTCAAGTCTCGCATCTCCTATTCATCCAATGGATCATTTAGGTTTGGTTACATTGGCCGGGTTTTTGGGTTTTCGGATATCCCACTCTTAACACTACTTATTTCCTACCGCACTGTTTGTTTTCGCTGCTGTGGTTTGGACTCAGAGATCCCGTTCAGATGCTTTTTTTTTTGGTGCTATGGGTTTCCCCCTCGATATTCCCAAGGGTCCGAGGCGAGTTGGATTACCATTTGTTCATGTTATCACCTGTAGAAGCATGCATGCACCGCACTCATCGAAATCTCTTCTTTTATTGGAGGTGCTAAGAGGGACTTAACTCCCTCTTCCGCCAAATTCACACACGCACCGCATGGATTCACCATCTGCGAATCAAGTCTTTTGATCTCTTTCGTCTTTGAGTGCGTTTGAAATACACCGTCCCCTCAGCCCATCATGAGTGATCTCTCTCTGGTAATCATGGCTCAACGGGTGTCTGAGCGTTGCCCCACAGGCTCATGTCTCACTTGCTACACAGGGTCCCGGGTCGCGTGGCTGGACCGAGCGCCACCTGCTCACCACTGCGCATCCTATCCATGTAGTTAGCGTCATCGATCACGCCCCCGCAAACTAGCTTTAGGGCTGGTACGTGACCACTGTAACACGTAGATAAGGGGCTTTTTTGTCTTGTTTTCTGGACGATCAAGCTTTTGTGTCTTGGGGACTCAATTCTTGGCTACTCCGAGAAAGACAGCAGCAGCAGCAACAAATAGCGCCTTCAGGTTTTGGTCGATTGTAGAGGCCTCATGCCGGAGCTGTTCTCTCTGTCCGTTCTACCTTCTCTCTTTCCTCTTTTCTCGGGCGGTTCCTGATTGTCTTCCCGATTCTTTCATTACATCTTGATGTTGACTTCCACACTGCTGCAGCACGCACAACTCAGGGCGCCCTAAGCGAAGTCTCGATCTGTCCTGTCATTCTCCATGATTTCCTGTTTATTTTCCTCTTTGCTCTCTTGTTTCGGCGGCTTCGGCGGTGAAATATTAGCGTAGAAATGGTATTATGACGCGTATATGACTCTGTGGCTGCCACCGACGTGCTTTCGATCATCGGACGGCGAGACGTGAAGTCTAGTCCTTTGCCTTATTAGGCGTGAATGATATACATTTTATTCGGCCCGGGCATACTTGGCGTGCACCTCGGAGGAACCAGAGACCTGTCTCGGCCTCTGGTGCAGAGCACCCGCTTGCGGGGGGAAGGTGTACATGGCACTGTTTCTTTCTTTTCTTCTCTGCTTCTCGGTGTCATTTTCTACAGATCGGCTTATCGTTTCAATCTTTTGCTTGTCCGGAATAAATTACACTGGTGACTCGTTCGATCAAGACGGCCCAAACACAGCAGGTTGCAAAAGAATTAAACCAACCTACATCTATCTTACAGAGATGTCGTACCACACTTACGTAGCGCCTGACCTAATCTTGTTACGGTGTTATAGAACGCACCTACGTTGTTCGCTTCAATAACCCAAGTAGTAAGTATGAAGCCGAGCACAAAGCGCGTTGCAAACGAGCACTCTTTCCCCAAAAATTAAAAGACTAGTACCACTACAAGACCACCCTCCCGCCGCCCTCAACTTCCCCCTCTCCCTTATCCCTGCTCATCGCTAAAATTCACATCACTATCCAGTGTTTGGGCGTCCTTGCATTTCAACTACCAAATGGTGGGATCACGATACGTCGGGAGTAGGATCCATGAATGAGTTAAAGTGTATCAGTGGTGGATCTACATCCTCGGTCGCTGCCTAAGGCGGTTTCCGACCCTACTACCTAAGTAAAAATCGCAATCCTCATACCGACGGCCGATTGGCAGGGCATGCCCTGTCATCCCTCTTCTGAATGAGGTTCTCGTTCCATGCAAGAAGAGAGAAAGAAAGAAAAAACACACAGAGTCGATCCCGTCTGTGTGGCCCGAAAAGAAAAGGAAAACAATGCTCTCGGCCTCCCCCAAAATTAAAGAGTCAACCCAGATAGTCAAAACAAAAGAAAAATGAAAGAGAAAGGCCTGCGCGTGTGTGCCGATTCGAGAGAAGGGCAAAAAGGAAAGAAAACATCTGGCTCCTCGATCAGCGCGTCCGCGGCTGTTTCCAGCGCGACTGGGAGAACTCCTTGGAGGTGACCAGCCGCATTAGCTTCGCGATTCATATTCCGCTGATCTCGGCATCCGCGGCCCCTCCTGGGCATGGCTGGGAGAACTCTTCTATTCGAGGTGGCCAGTCAAAACTTCGTTTCGCAGAGTCCCGGTGGTACAGTTTAACGTCTCGATCTCCCTGGACGGGTGCTGGACTATCCCTGGTGCAGTCGCCAAGCCTTTTTAGGTGCCATTTCACTCCTCTGTCCCGCCTGCACCGGTGGAAGGCTCGATGGGGTTGCAGATCCGTAACAGCCAAGTATCCAGAGTCTGCTGTTTTAACTGTGCGGAGAACTGCAAGAAAAAGTCCGGGACGGACTTGAGCACTGATGGCTTGAAGCGTCTCTGGCCAGGCGCCTTGAGAAACTCGACCAAGATGAGGGTGAGCTTCCGCAGCTGCATGCCGTCTATGTCGGCGTCGTGGTTTCTTCCCGCTAACGGGTCCCCGAAGTGGAAAAGCGGAAATAACAGTTCAAGATTGTATATCTTGAACATGGGCATGATGACGTTCAAAATCGACCTTGTGCTGTACACTATGTGGAAGCAGTGGTCAGCGGGCGGAACGATGGTCGGATCTTGCCCGCTGTCGCTTAGAGCGCGTCTCAGTAGGCGTGTGTCCACATCGTACGAGGCGTATTCTACCATATAGTCTTCTGGCCGAATTTTGCTCTTTCTGATCTTCAGAGCCAGTCGCTCCCCATCAGCCTTCGAGATGACCGCGGTCGGTAGTTTGTTGAATGTCAGGTTGACAACAGGTGTACCGTGTACGTCGACAATCGCCACCCATTTCAGACATCTGCTCCCTTCGACAATCCTGCTGAAGCCATATTCTGTATCGATGAAGAACACCTGCGGGCTTCCTTCGCCAGGGTTACTCAAGATCTCGGATATTTCCCGGATATCTGAAGGTACATTGACAGGTTTCGTCAGCATATTCTTGACAGCGAGGTCGGCATCCTTGACCGTAAGCTTAGGCATTGTTGGCTTTTGGCGGGATCGACGCGTGCCCACTGCACCAAGGAAAGCCGACGCCTGCATGAAATGCGGGTAACAGAATTTCCCCACACCCATGAATCCGTCGGCTTTGCAGCCATTCACTTCGCATTTCCCCCCAGCACTTTGAGGTAGAAAGTAGCCGTCATCACCGAATTTGGCTTCCACAGAGCAGAACAGACAGCGAGGCTCCAGGATTAAGCGTTCCCAAACCGCGTTTCTTGCGACGTCCACACCCTGCCGCAAGTACAGATGGGCCGTCTCCATGGTGATGCTCAAATGGTATGGGCAAGGCTCTTTCGGACCCCGATTGTTGCATGGAGAGGGACCTGGACAGTCGGGAGCCCCTTCTTTCAGGTCCAGGAATGCGCCTGAAAACCTCTCTGTAGATTATTAGCATCATGATATCTTTTGATTTTGAGGGTCTGTAATGCCTTACCGATCTTGAACTCGTTAAACGCCTGACAAGACTCAATTCTGCCGTAGTCTTCCGGATCATTAGTATTCGAAGGTGACTCGTTAGTCTCTTCTTCGGCACCCTCGTCGTTCTCGTCAGTGTCCTCGTCAGTGTCCTCGTCACCGCGCTCGTCTTCGCTCTTGCCATCGCTCTCATTGCTGTCGCTCTCATCGCTGTCGCTCTCATCGCTGTCGCTCTCATCGCTGTCGCTCTCACCGTCGTCGTCGCTATCGTCGTCGCCATCGTAACCGTCGCTCTCATAAACATCGCTCTCGTAGTCGGCGCCCTCGTGCGAGACCTCGTGCGAGACCTCCTCGTGAATCTCTTCATAGACCTCATTGTCTCTTTGCGGAGCATTAGGCGGATCTGCGGATACCTTGGGGGCGTCCTCGTGAGCGCGACTCTCCAACATGTCTTGAAGCCTTGATATAGGCGTCCCTGGCGATGGAGCCTTTATGCACAAATTATGACGGCCATGGGAGACAAGATGCATAAGCCAGTCGCCCCTCCTGTAAAAGACCCTGGAGCAATCAGGCTCCTCACAAGGTATCTCTGGATGACTTTGTGCGAAGTGCTCGTCCAGCTGTGAAGATGTGTCGACTTCTCGTCCGCAAACCCTGCACTTATGTTCCTTTCGTTCGTGGATGCGCTTCATGTGCATTTGGAGGTATTCCTTGGTCCAAAACGTCTTACGCCTGTTTGGACATTCGGGGCAACGAAGCTTCTGGTTCTCCCCGTGGACTCGTTCCTTGTGCCTTTTGAGACGGTGCCGATTATTGTACCTTTTTCTGCTTTGAGGGCAGATGAGGCAACGAAGCTGGTAGACTTTCCCGTGGCATAACCTCTTATGCTTGTTGAGATACCTCGGGTTCTTGTGCGTCTTTGCTCCTTCAGGGCAGTCGGAGCAAACAAGGTGCTGGTGTTCCGCATGCATATTCTGCTTGTGCTCCCGAAGCCCGTCCCGGGTTAGGCAAACCTTGTCACATGAATCGCAAGCGAACTCGGTACCTGCTTCGGCCGCCTTTCTTCTAGCTTTTGATGCCTTCTCGATGTCAAGACAGCTTCTGCACTGCTTGTTCCGTTGTCCCTTCTTTCCAGTAAACGAGCTTAAAGGACGTGAGTTTCCACATTTCGTGCATAACTGTGTATCTTCTGCCGGGATGTCGAGAGCTGAAGTCGAGATTCCTGGTTCGTCGTTCTCAGGGGTTGCCTGAGTCGGGTGCAAGCGATTTTCCGTTTCCTTTTTGGCCTCGCGGTAACGTTTGGTCGCCGCGTTATTGCTGGAACGACATCCAGCGCACGCCTTCGTTTCCTTTCCATGCTGACCGTTGAACTGGCTTGAGGGAAGGCTCTGCTTGCATTTGTTACAGACTTTCAATCCTTCTTCCATGAGGTCGACATCTGAGGCCGCGCTCTCTGCCACGTCGTCCTCGGGGGGTGCCTGAGGCGGCGGCCGCGCTCTTGTGACGGGCGGCATATCTAGGTCAGTCGAGAGTTGGTGCGACGCAGTAATTGGCTTTGGATGATTAAAGCAGCAAGGTGAGGTTGTCACGCCGAGAGGGAGAGGTGACGGTGAAGGTGCTGGTGAGGGACGCCGCTCAGTGCGAGAAATGCGGCCCAAGTGTCGCCGAAGTGGTCGGCCCGCGCAGCTGAATGTGAGCGCCGACGGCGACGAACTGAGGTTGTTGCGGTGGTCGGTAGGGCGCGGCGGTGGTTCGGTGATGGTGGCAGCGCAGGTGACGGCGACGGACGCTCGTCAGAGCCAAGATCTTGGGCGGATGGCGCTCAGGTCGCCCGCAGATGCTATTGACTGTGAGTGACGGACAGAGGGAGTTAGGTTGTGGGCGCGCTTACGATCTTACGGAAAAACCGCCAGGTCTGCGTGCCTTGCGTTGGTGGTTGGCAGAGGAGGCAAGGTAAAGATTCGGTTGCGCTGGGGCAGATGGGGAGGTGTTTGAGCAAGCGGCGGCGCGTGGCTCTGGAGCGGCGGGGAAAAATCCCGGTGTCATGTGAGCTAGTGGGTGTGAGGTGTCGGGGCGCATTGGAGACTCTGGTCTCGTTGGTGGTCATTTCTGGTTTCTTCCATACTGGTGGCAGTTGAAGCAGATATCCGGACGTAAATGCGAGTTTCAAACTCGTACAAACACGTCCACACGTAGGATTCCACTACTCGAGTATATTTGAATTTTAGACATAGGTGGATTGTTTGATTTAGTGCCATGTGGTAGTTCCCACTCGTTTCTCTGGAGAGTTCCCCTCCTTTTCTTTCCCCCGGGGAGTTTTACATGTAAGTGATAGCATATCTGCTATTATTCATGCTGCTTTTCTCACAATAGACATGATAGGTTTTGAGAGTATTGAGAATCGAAAGTCAAAAGCTGTGCACGAATCGGGAAAGTTTCAGCAAGCATCAAGCAGCCAAGCAGCCAGGTCTTTACAACCCACGGGATAGCTGAGGTACAATCACTTTGGCGATCAATTCAATTTCGAGGAACGATTGTAATGGAGCTGGTGGATTCCATGCTATTCGCCTCTTGTTTGCTACCTCGTTTGCTACCTTGTTTGCTGTTGATTAGTCATCTGGCGCGTATATATACTACACTGCCCAGCAGATAGCTTATGGATCATTCTGCGCATTCATCAGATTGTTTAAATCTTCAACGCATCTATGAGGCATCATTTTTAGCACGTTTGACGTGTCGGCTGGAAGGGCAAGCCACTGAACCGCAGATCACTAATTTACCAGTATTTTGTCCATCTACCGTTCCATTACGTTGACACGTATATTTCTTCAGTCATTTGACGAGATTGACGTGTCACTTCAGGACAAATAGGCCAAGAGCAACTGCAGGTACAGCATGGAAAATATCCATGGAAGACATCGTCACCAGGAGACAGGCCAACCAAGCAGGTAGATGAAAAACACAGTAGATGGAGCAGTACTCTCTTGGGAAATGAAGAGCCTAACGCCCAACAATGCAAATCCTTCCACATCGGAACCTTGTCCCTCCGTTGATCCTCACTTCCATCTCTCATCATATAAACAACTTGAACTTTTTCCGTCCTTTCGAGATCCCCCAGACCTCAACTCCAGATCATCTCAACCCAAGATGAAAACCCAAACAAGATAATGACGAAAGATCAGGACCCGCTGGTCCAGCAAAAGGCAAGACTTACGGTTCCGTTTCGAACTTGAGCTTGATGCCCATCGACGCGAGCTCCACGTCCAAGTATCTCAAGACGCCGGGGACGGCCACGACCGCGACCTCCTCGCCACCGGTAAACCTCATGCCCTGGCCATCCTCCCACACCTCACTCTTCGGCTCCCACCCTTCCGCCGGCTTGGCGCAGCGCCTGCACCTGGTGATGCTTCCACCACGCTTGCCGCGTCCATACCCGTTGACCGTCGGCGCGGTGCTGAGGAAGGAGCCGCACTCGCGGCAGATCCAGGCCTTGGTGTAGTCGGAGCAGTTCATGAGACGGTCCTGGAGCAGGTGGGCGGTACCGTGGGCAAGCAAGGCGTCACGCTCCATCTCTCCGATACGAATACCACCACCCTTCTTACGACCCTTGATGGGCTGACCCGTGAGCGCGTTGTTGGGACCCGTGGTACGGACTTGGTACTTGTCGTTGACCATGTGACGCAGACGCTGGTAGTAGACGACACCGATGTAGATGTCGGCCTGGAGCTCCTCCCCCGTGATGCCACTGTACATTGGCTCGTTTCCATAGTAGTTGTAACCAGCCTTCACAAGCTGGTTCCCAAAGTAATCGACGGCAGTGTTGCGCTCGTCAAAACGGAAGGGCGTACTGTCCTGCGCGAGGCCGTGCAGCGCACCAGCCTTACCAGCCAGCGACTCCACAAACATGCCGATAGTCATGCGGGAAGGGAAAGCGTGAGGATTGATGATCGTGTCGGGCTGTATGCCTGATTCCGAGAACGGCATATCGACGCCTGGCCACTTCTGGGACATGACACCCTTCTGTCCGTGACGTGACGAGAATTTGTCGCCGATCACGGGCGTGCGAGGGACTCTAATCTTCAAGCTGACAGCCTGGAGCGGCTCGTTGCCAGTCTCGGATCCAATGAGACGAACCTCCTCAATGAAACCGGTCTCGTCGTCCTTGTACTTCTCGAAATGTGTTTGGCCGTCCTTGTTGATGTACTCTCCTCTGGCGGCATCGTAAGTTACATGGTGGTACGCGCAGAGGACATCGCCCTTCTGCAACAGGGTGCCAATGTGCGGCAAGCCGTCGTCATCGAGCTTGAGACGCCACTCTGCCTTGATAAGACCATCAGGCGCAAATCCGAAAAGTTTGGACACTTTCTTGGTCCCCTTTGTTCTCGAGCTCTCGTTGAGCTCAATCTTCTTGGTCTTGTAGATAGTACCTCCGCCGTATCCCCGCTGGTGTGACGCGGCATTCATAACGAAACCGTCGTCCATGTCATAGCCTACATAGCTTATGACGGCGACCACACCATTCATGCCGTTTGGAAAATTGTCGAAACCATATTCGTTGTGCAGAGGCGGACGAGAAATCGGCGTTTGTCCGGTTTGCAGCCTGTACGACTTGTTGTCGGTCCTGTACGCCATTGCCGTACCCGCCGTACCCATCGTTTGTTTAGCCATCTGGCACTGGTACATGTTTCTAGGACTCTGGTTGTAGTCTGAATGGGGAGTCAAACCCGCCAAAATGGACAAAATGTTGGTAGGGTCGTACTCGACGTGCGTAGAGTCACCAGAAACGATTTCGGGTTCGGTACAAGCGATGGACATGTAGGGTTGCTCGAAAGGACCGACATAGTCAAGGCTGCCCAGGGGAAGGTACTTAACAGGCCTGTACATCCTGGCAGCCTGAGTAAACATGTAGACACCAGGGTACTGGCCACCACTGGAGCTCGGAATGTAACCAAGCTCTAACTCCTTTGGGACGTTATGCGTGCCCTCAACCTTCCAATAACGAAGCGTGTCCGAAATCAACTTGGCTTGCTTGGGAGAGCAGTATCCAAGGATCCGGCCATCAAGCTGGACAACCACGCTGTCCTCGAGCTGTGCCGACGAGACACTTGAGATTCCAAGTTGAGCAACAAGGTCGGGAATGAGAGAGCCATCCACGTCCGAAGTAGCGATCCTGCTTGTATGCGAGACATGATTAAGCAGGCCACAAGGAGTTCCATCAGGCGTGTGTACTTCAAAGGTCAATAAAACATTCCAAGAGGGTATGGGAATGTGGTTGGGGTTGGGGTTGGAAAAAAAAGGGGAGACGCGGGTGGGTGGGTGGGGGTGGACTCACCAGGACAAAGGAAACCCCAGGACTCAGGAAGAAGTTTTCTGACGGTTGTTGTCTTAAGTTCTGCGAAGAAGCTACCTCTGTGGACCATCTACGGCGATGAAGTCAGCGCAGATTCAGTTTAGATATGATAAGTGATAAGTGAAGACTTACCCGGAAGTGACTTATGAACCTGTAAAAATTGATCTTCTCAGCGACCACGGTATAGCCTGATGTCTGTTGCAGGTCAAGGCCCGACGAACTGACGAGATTTCCCGTGCTCAAAAAGTACTCCAAGGCGTTGCCTACGTGTCCTGAAGAGCGGTTGACAATCCTCGGCAGGAAGTCCTTCTCGAAGTCCGAGTCGGTGAACCGCTGTCCGGTGTTCCTGCACCATTCCGATGCAACGGGGCGGATTGACATTAGCCAATCCTCAATCTTTTCCTTGATGATCATGCCGTAAAGGAAGCCTCCGAGAAGAATCTCCTGGTTCTGGACCGCATCAGGGTTGTCCACGGTACACTCCCCTTCAACGAGTGCATACAGCTTCCTGATCATGAACAGAAGCATCTTGAACTTATCGGCATCTTGGCTCTCCGTCACGTCAGACGATCCCAGGTGGGGCAGCACGATTCGTCGCAAGAACTCGGCACCAGCATCTTCATCACTTGTATCTTCCGGAACCCCCAAAACGACCTTGAATTTCTTGCCAAGGTATGCCCGAGTCCTAGCCTTGCTGTGGATGTTGTACGCCTTGTATGTCCGGAGGAGCAATTCAACACGGTCGGTGACGAACTGCTTGTCGGCCAGACCCTTGGAACCAGCAGCGCCGACAAGTCCCTCGAAGATTTCGCGGTCGTTGGTCTCCACGAGCGACTTGAGGATCATCATGGCCGGAATGAGATACTCATTCTTGCGCCATGAGAAACGGAAGGTGACATTTCCGTCGCTGAGGTAGTGGAGCACGTTGGTTTGCGAGGTCTGGTCGGGGCGGACGGAGCGGATTTGGATACCGAACTTGGTGTACGACTGTCCACGGTTCTGGAAGGAGGGACGGATGATGGCCATGGGGAAATTCCTCTTGCCAACAATGAGCATACGAATGAGCTTCTCATTGCCGTTCACGATGAAGTAGCCTCCAAGTTCCTCGGTTTCTTCCTTAGCGTTCACTAACTCGGCTGGTGTCATCTTTTCCAAATGGCACTTGTTCGTCTACGCAAGTATTAGTAAATGGACCAGCACTAGGTATGTCTTTGCCACGTACCCTGAGCATGATCGGAACCTGGCCCAGCTCGCGGACGGTCTCCTTCCAGTCGCCGTTGTTGACGCGCCACTCCAATCGCGCGCGCATCTTTCCTCGATATGTGACGTGCCTCTCACGGCATTCCGAGGGCAGGATATTCCGGTTCGTCAGAGCAAACTTGTTGCTCGCCGGGAGGATGGATTTCTCGAGGTAGACATCGCGGACGCGCACGCTAAGGCGATTGCGGGGCCCGGTGGTGGTGTTGTCACCGTCAAGAAAAGTCTTGATGCCAATGTCCTTGAGACCGTTCTCCAGTATGCCGTTCTTCTTGAAAATGGCATTGAAGGAGTGGATGTGCGGCTCGATGGCGGCGGTGAGCGCTGGGTACGCGGTGTGGTCGGTGGGCGGGTTTCGGAAGAGGTTGTGACGGCGCACCGTGTCGTATTCGGTGCTCCAGGCGGTATCGGTCTTCTCCCGTCTCTTGGAATGCGAGGGCGCCATGGTGTGGTTTCGCGAGGCGAGCGGTGCTGTGCTGGGTGAAGCTGCGGAGAGGCGTGCGGCGTGTTCCCGCAGAAAATTGGGCGCGCTGTGTCGAGACTACTGCAAGGCGCGGGTTGGCATCACTCTCGGGCGTGCGCTTTGGGGTGAGGTTGCCGTGAGGCTTTGGCAGAGGATAGTAGAGCAGCACTCAGAAAAAATGTCGTAGCAGCGCTCGGACCGGGTCTGGCGCGCTGCAGCTCTGGCCGACGGACGGCGGGCGGGATTGGCTTCGCAGGGCGACCGCCCGCCCGAAGCGGCCTAGCAGATCGGCTTCCCGCAAGAAGACTCCCAGACGCTGCACCACCTCTCTCGTGCACATGCGGCGCCGTGGTTTTTGCCCTTGTATCCTCCATCGCCCGCCCGGCAGCCATCGCTGCAAAGCTTCTCACCACTCGCCTGCGTGCGCGGTGCAAAGGTCCTACTCGCGTTGATTTCTACCTAGCTTAACCGCCCGGCCGCAAGGCAGACAAGGCCCCGCATCCCAGGAACCCTAGACTGAGCTCTTCACGCGCCTCGGGCCCTTCCGCAGCTATTCACTGCCCATCCATAGCGCCCTCTCCCACCCACCTCGCACCCGGACGCAGCGGCACGACTACCTCCCGACCATGGCTGGCTTCTTCAGGCGTATCTACGATTGGCTGTTGCGCCTGTTCTGGTGAGTGCGCGACCTCTGGGCCCCGAATCCTCCACCGGCCCGCTGTCATCAACCATCGCGGCCTGCATCGCCTTGTGTTGGCCTCGCCCCCTCCTCAGCCGCGTCACGCACAAGACGAATCCACCTGCAGCCGTCGAGCACCCTGCTGACCCGGCCTTGTCGGCCTCCGCAGGGCGACCGAGATGGACATCACCATGATCGGCTTGCAGAACGCCGGCAAGACGTCGTTGTTGCGAGTTCTGGCGGTGAGTGTCTACCCTTCCGGGACCGGCCGTGCAACGTCGCGCTGAAGTCCTGGGCCTGCTGGCTGGCTTGACACTGACGTAACCAGGGCGGCGAATTTACCATCGAGTGCGTCCTGCCTTTTCCATCGCGCAAAGGATGCGTCCATTTGCGCCGCATGCTGCGCGAATTTTGCACTGACCAGTTGTGTGTCCAGCTCGATTCCCACCGTGGGGTTCAACATGAAGCGAGTCCAGAAGGGCCATGTGACCCTGAAGTGGTATGTATCGCAGGGGTCCTCCCTTAGATCGTCATGTGCCAGTCCCCAAAAGCATCGGTGTGGTCGGCAGTGCGAACGCGAGATAGCACCATGGGGCACGATTTGCTGATTGTTCATGCCGTCCTCAGTTGGGATCTTGGTGGTCAGCCCAGGTTTCGGTCGATGTGGGAGCGGTACTGCCGCGGCGTGAACGCCATCGTGTAGGCTCTTCGTCGGTCGCATTTTGCACGCGCTTTGCTTATCGACTGCAGATTCATCGTGGACTCGGCGGATAAAGAGGCGCTTCCCGTCGCCCGCGAGGAGCTCCAGTTGCTGCTGGAAAAGCCGGCGTTGGAGGGCATTCCGCTGCTCGTGCTTGGCAACAAGTCCGACCTTCCGGACAAGGTCTCGGTCGATGAGCTGATTGAGGCGCTGAACCTGCGCTCCGTGTCGCACCGGGAGGTGAGCTGCTACGGCATCAGTGCAAAAGAGGAGACCAATCTGGACGCTGTTCTGCAGTGGCTGATTGCGCGGTCGAGCAAATAACCCCCCGGTGCGACGAGACGGTTTGCTGGATTCTGACGACGATGACGACGATTCTCCTCATGCCTATGCTACCATCAATACGGCAGTCAGTTTTATACGATATGCGTTAACGAGACACGACATGATGGAAAGACGAAAGCAAAGGCTAGCAATGGCCGCCCCATTTTCTCTTTTTTTCTTTTCCTTACCAAGCAGCGTAACATCTGCATTCTTTCTTGCCCGCCTATTTACCTTTTCTTCTTTGGCGCGTTGCGAGGGCGACCTCGTGGACGGCCGATCTATTTTTTGGGGGCTGGCGACGGGACGAGAGGACTGGAGGCGCCTTCTGTAGCGGTAGGCCGGTATATTTGTGTATGTCTTCCACATAGTTTCTTGAAACGGCTTCGCGAAAGAGAGCAGCTCAAGCAACCAAAGGGAGGCGCTGTGGCGCGCCGGTCATGGGAGGGGTCCGTTTCCAAGCTCGAGGATATCCATAGTCGCGGAATGCCAGGGACCTTTTGCTTCCAGACGGCAGCGCTCTCGGGGCGCGCAGTTGCTGAGTCGAGCGGGCAATTGGCAGCGCGACAATTGCAAGCCGGCGAGTTTTGAGACGCAAAAAAAATCGCGTGGGCTAAGCTAGCAGCAGAGCGCGACGAATTGAACATATTTCAGCCCAGAGCTCCAGGGCCTCATGCAATGCCAGCGCATCACCCCGAAGCGGCTTAGCGGCCCGTCAGTGGCCACGAGCTTGCGGCGTGCCCAGCAGCCAACTCCTGCGGAAGGCACAAGACAGCTGCTTGCGCTGACACTGACACGTCAAGGCGGCTGAAACACCTGAGCAGCTTTGAGAGTCACGCTCTCGCAGTAATTGCTCACGTTCGCCCTCCCTCACTCCCCATCCTTCGTCGCTAACCGTGCGTGAGGCTGGCTGATGGGGATGCCGATGCTGCCCAGTCAGAGGCGAGGAGGGCGCCGTGGTACGCCGTGCAGTGCGAGCGTTTCCTGCGACCGGGAGACCGTACGGGAGCTTCCCCGGACGAATGAAGTGTGGTTGTCGGAGCAGAACTCTGGTTAACCTAAGGCTCGGCCTTGCTGATTGACTGGCCGCGCCGGCTCTCGACTGACGTCGTTCGGCAGGACAGGGAGGAAACCCGCTGATGAAACATGTCGTGCCCCCGCGATGAGCTGCTTGCGATTACCTCCTCTTTTTTTTTTCCCCCATGGTTTAGGCACATGGCGCATGGCATCTGACTGTCGGCAAATAGGCCCCTATCGTCAAGCTAGCCTCGTCAACCCCCCGAGCAGTGCGAGACAACTGCCAAGTCAGCCTTGGCCGATTCCACCACTGTTACCGAGGCACTTACTTAGATCTATACGGAGGCATTGGTCAATGGAGGGATTTCGAATACTGCAATTTGCAGAAGAAGAAGGCATTGCTGGGTGCTGTGCTCAGGCACGGCGTTGCTCGCTGTTTTATTGCGGCTGCGTTTCCTATTTTGGCAGCCATCCTTATCGATAAGACCCGCCAGAACTTTTGCGCTTCCTCTGGCGCTTCCTCTGGCGCATCACGAACCTCCAACCCGTCTTCCGCTCCAGCCCCCCATTATCGCCGCACCGCCGCCCCACCGCTACCATGGTTAGACGTCTGAAGCATCACGAGAGCAAGCTTTTAAGAAAGGTAGGCAGAACGCGTTGTGGACTGTCTTGGGCAATCTCAAGCTGACATTTTCGACAGGTCGATTTCACGACCTACAAGTCCGACAACAACCACCGCGATGCCGCCGTAATCCGCCGCTATGCCATTCAGAAGCCCGAAGACTACACAAAGTACAACCGCCTGTGCGGCAGCTTGCGCCAGCTCGCCCACCGCCTCTCAGATCTCGATCCCGCCGACCCCGTCCGCTTGAAACACGAGAAGCTGTTGCTGGAGAAGCTCGAGGATCTGGGCATTCTCAGCACCGGCACCGGCTCGCGCAAGCTTAGCGACGTCGAGAACAAGGTCACCGTCTCCGCCTTCGCGCGCCGCCGCCTGGGTGTCGTCATGACCCGCCTGCACATGGCCGACACTGTCCAGGCCGCCATCAAGTTCATCGAGCAAGGCCATGTCCGCGTCGGCCCCGAAGTCATTACTGACCCGGCGTTCTTGGTCTCAAAAAACCTAGAGGACTTTGTAACTTGGGTGGACTCATCCAAGATCAAGCGCAACATTCTCAAGTACCGCGACCAGTTGGACGACTTCGATCTGGACATGGCATAGTCTTGCTGGCGGGACTCAATTTATCGAGAATCAAAATGCATTTCGAGGCGTTGGGCGCATGGAGTACGTATGCAGGAGGGCACAAGAAACATGGAACATCGGGGGATATACGCGGCGTCATCTCAGCGAGGCGCAGATACCACTGCAACACTATTGCAATCCATCGACACTTTTTCTGGCCGATTTCTTGGGTACAATCGTATGGAGTCTATTTGCTTTGCCTCGCGATGACCAACGCATCAAGAAGCTATCCTACTTATGCTCGAGGGCGAAATTCGTCCCGGAGAGCATGATTATGAGGCCAGAAAGAATGATGAACGACGAAAGACTCCACGTTCGGCAGTCGAGGGCCAATCAATACTCTGCTCCAGTTCCTCCGGTCACCAAGCGCCATCCCCTGCCGCCGATCAAGCAGCTTTGAATGCTTGGTAACCTTCTGACGCGAGAAACATGTGGTGTTTGTTTCATGTTGGGGCTGATCATTTAACCGGATATGGAATACGATCATGGCTGCTTCACGCAATCCTCACACCACCACGCCAAGCGGCGCGGCGTGCTCCGACACGTCGCTTAAACAGTACGCCGCAACCCATGAATGCAAGGATTCTCCGTCAAGCCATCTTGTTTGATCTTCTTGCCGCCTAAGCGAAGGAAAACCACCTATTTCGGCTCTCCCTTCGCAACTTGAGACGCTGGATTATAGTACAAATGCAATGCTTAACTCTGGAAGCGTTTCGTTTCAATTCTCATGTGCAACGGAGTGACCTACAATGTTTACTACGCAGAGGAGACAAATCATCAGAGAGGCTGTCTGGAAGCCGTGGAAGCCCACGAGATCCAAGGAGCATGAGAATGTGTTGCCTTCGCTTCAGTCCATCAAACATGAGCAGCTGTCGACCAGGCAGGAGGATATTCAATTCTTGGAATACTGGAAGTATGAAAATGTAGGCCAATGATGCCCCTGCCAGCCGTACCGCTTCCATGCTCACGTGCGATCACTTCAGCTCGACGCCGCCCAGCCAGGAGTCAACTGCTTCGCCGGCATCATTCACGATGGACACGTCTCGGACTGGTTACACCAACAGGGTCCCTTCGCTTTGAGGAAACTCACCCCCGAGCACAATGTCCTCGGCGGCATAAGGATTCTCATCTGCGAGCAGCGGGAAAGCGATCCTCTGACGTTTCCCATCAGTCGGGATTCGTACCTGCGCGTGGAGAAGCACTTCCACCTCTCTCCTGCAACCCTTCCATACTTTAAGAACAGTGGTTACAGCCATAATTGGCGACACGTTACCGCCGGTGGCCGCAATGAACTTGGTAAGTACTCGCCCCGTTTCAAGTTCCTGTGCTGCAGCGCCTGGAAAAGGTAGAAGCATGCATCCAGCCAGAGTATACGCGACAGTTGCTGTTCTCACAGCTGGATGAACACTCCTCCACCTTCACTCCATCCGCAGTTCTCCCAAACCATTGCGCCAACCACTCTTACACACCAAAGAAAAAAGTAACCCCTTCGACTGACATCAAGACTGAACCACAGTCCTCATAACCTCACCCCCGGTAACCTCCCCAATCTCCGGCGTCCGCCTCTCCCTCAGCCACGACCTCAACACCTCCATCACGACCGCCTTCCTCTACGGGCCGCGCCTCCTCTCCGCGCCCCCGGCCGGCGTCACCGTCTCGGGCGCCGCCACGTCCTGGTGCGCGCGGCCCGTCCCGCTGATCCCGCAGCTGCGCGAGCTCCTCGACGCCTGCGGCGGCGGCGCGTCGCTGTGGACGCACCCGCTGCTCCTCCCGACGCTGCTGCTCGCCAACGCCGTCGAACGCACGCAGGCCTTTTGCGCGCACGAGCTGGCCGCGCGCGTCGCCGCGGCCGACGAGGAGCTGCGGTCGAAGGAAAAGCGCAGCAGCGGTGTTGAGGCGATGATGGGGGAGGTGGGCGCGGTGGCGGCTGAGGCGGTCGGCGTGGAGGGGTTGTGTGCGTGGGAGAGTAGGATTGCGGCGTGGTTGGGAGATGCGGTTGAGCGGACTGAAGGGTTGCTGATGCCGGTTCGCGAGGAGTGGGAAGGGGGAGGGGATGGTTACTATGGTGATAGTAGCTGGGAGGTGAGGGAGATGGTGGAGCAGCTGCGGACGGCGACGGAGAGCGGTGTTGTGGAGGCGAGGAGGTTGAGGGCGAAGGCTGGGTGGTTGGTTGATATGGTAAGTTGTGCTCTGTCCCTACCCTCCTTCCCCATGATGTTTCTCTAGTGTGTATATGGTGGACTGACTGACTGACTGACCTGCGTCCAGCTCAACACCTCCGTCACCCAAACGAACAACCTCCTCACGGCTCAGCTCGCCGCCACCGCTACCCGCGATGGCGCCTCCGTCAAGAGCATCGCTCTCCTCAACACACTCTTCCTCCCTGCCATCTTCGTAGCCGTAAGTTCCCTCCCTCGCTCCACTCAACCCACCTTCGAATCCACCTAACCAACACATCCAGACCCTCATAACGACATTCACCTGCTCCACGCACACCAACGGCACCATGACCTCGACCACATCGAGCGAAAACAGCAACAGCAACCCCCTCCTCTCCAAAAACCTCCGCACCTACTGGGCCACCACCATCCCGCTCACCGTCCTCCTCCTCCTCTCCTGGCTCATCTGGCGCCACCGCGCCACCCGCCTCTTCCAGTCCGACTACGCCGCCATCCAACGCGGCGAGGACACCGTCACCCCCACCGCCACGGGCACACGCCCACCGCAACAACCGACGAAGCCGTCGTCGCCGTCTCCCGCCTCATCGCTGCCGCCTCTCTCCTCCACCACAACAACCAAAGGCACAAGCAGCGGCAGCGGAGGGTCAAAAGACCGCGCCACGCGCGTAGTGGCCACGGAGGTCGTCGACCTCGAAGACGGACGCGTGCGGGAGCGTGGCCACGGCGGCCGCGGCGCGCGGTCGCGCGTCTCGGCGCTGCTGATGCCGTCGTCGCTGGCGGCGGACAGGCGCTCGAGCAGCTCGAGCACGTGGCCGACGGGCCCGTCGGGCGTGTCGGCGCCGGAGATGGTCGGGAACGCCCCGGGGACGGCTGTGGCGATGATGCAGGGTGGGAGGAGGGGGAAGGGGAAGGAGTGGGAGGATCTGTAGAGGTTGGTTTTGAGGGGAGGACTTTGGAGGTCCACCCGATGTTCGAGGAGGCCTGGAGCCTCTTGAATGGGTGGCGATGTGTTTTTGGTCGTGTTTTTCTTCGTCATTCTTGCATATACCCTGCTTTAGTATCACTTAATTGTATTGGGCAGCTCTGCTGCGGTGATTACAGATCTCGTCACAGCCAGCATTGTGTGAGTAACAATAGTCATTCCACACGGTCAAGTCGGAGCTGGTGGTCTTCCATAAATGCTTGTCATCGTACTGCTTCTTCTCCGAGAATTTAGCTTTAGGTCCTGTTCCCCAGGCCCACCCACCCCATCCTCGTCCGGAACGGGTGCAAGGCCCGCTTACAGATCAAACTACGCGCATCTGAAAAGACCGAGTTTACGTTTTCCTTCTTTTCATGGACCAGCGGTCCGTCATGCAGAAGAGCGGTTAATCGGGGTATCATAGTGTCCTCTCATCCTCGTCTGTTCCTTGCATATTCCGTCAACGGACGTCCATGCTAATTTTTTTTTGGCCTGCTCAAGTTTTGAATTCTTCAACTCCTCCACCAGTTCCCCCCTCAGCCTCCAGGCCTACTCTGAGCCGGTTGTTCATTATCCATCTTCCAGATGATGATCGTCTTATCGAGACTCCCGCTGATCATCCAAGGCTCACTGGGGTGCGTGTCAACGCACAAAACCGGTTCCTTGTGCCCATCCAGCTTTTGCATGACATTCTTGCTGCTACAATCCCAAAGGTAAATGCTGCCGTCCTCGCTCCCGCTTGCAATGAAGGCCGACTGGTACGGCGCGGTGCCGTAGACGCCAAAGGCGCCGCTCAAACTATACTGGCTGTTCTTATGCCCTTGGTATGTCTTGACGCATCTGCCCTTGCCGGTCACGTAGTCCCAGAGCCTGATGCATGAATCAAGAGTCCAGGCGAGGATGTATTTGCCGTTCGGGGAGAAGCGGACGGAGGTCACGGGGGCGTTGTCTTCGTGGACGAGCGTGCGGAGGCACTGGCCGGTGGCAGTGTCCCAGACGCGACTGTGGAATGGTCAGCATGGCAGGTGCCGAGGTGTGGGTAGGTTACGAGGAATGGAGAATGGCTTACATCAGCCCGTCGCTGGAGCAGCTGACGACCATTGTCCCATCCCGCACGAAATCCACGCCGCCAACCGGGTCTGAATGCGCAGGGAGCGACTTCATAACACGCGCGGTACGGATGTCCCACAAAAATACAGCTTCGTCGTAAGAACCGCTCACGATTATGTTCCCTTTGGGGGAAATGGCGAGCGAGTAGATGTAGTTGTGGTGGCCTTCGAAAGGCACAGAGAGATCTTTGCCTGTAATGGCGTCCCACAGTCGAATATATTTGTCGTCAGAGCCGGAGGCCAGGATGCGCGAGTCCGGTGCCCATGCTAAGGTCGAGATGCCGGCCATGTGACCCTCGAGGGTATGCTGGATCTTACCGGATCGCGCGTCCCAGATCTTGATGGTGGCGTCTGCGGAAGAGCTTGCGATCCAGCGGCCGTCGGGCGAAAACCTGACGCATGAGACGCCTTTCCTGTGGCCGCAGAGCTTTAGCTTCGCTTTGTAGCGCAGCTCGGCGGGCTTCTCCGGTAAGTCCATGCTGGGCGAACGGCCTCCGACAGGCGAACGGGAGCCAGAGCGTGGCGAGCGCGACCTGTCTCGCGATCTGTCTCTGGGCGTGGCGTCGAGGCTGTCGTCGTCTCTGTAGCGATGTGCGGCCGGGCGCTCGGTGAGCTGGTAGGTGGGCGACGCGACTGGAAAGGGCGAGCGGTCGCGCGGAGACTCGATGTAGCCGTCATCGGAGCGGCGCCTTTTGGGCGAGCGGCCATTGAGGTCGGCCATGTTGCGGCAACGACGTGTGCTTGGTTGTGCGGGAGAGAGAAGGCGCAAGACAAAGGGTCGGGGAACGCGAGCGAAAGTCCGCAAGCGCGCTGGCAATTCCGCCCTGACATCACCGAACCTTGAGAGCTCCGTGCTCCCCTCCATCTGTCCCCCTCACCGTCAACCTTTGCACTTCTCAATCACCACCACAAAAGCCGCAATGGACGCCCGCATCTCGCACGATGCTCCCAAGGAGATCCGCATTGTCAGCCTCAACTGTTGGGGTCTGAAATTCCTCGCAAAGTACCGCCACGAGCGTCTCTCTGAAATCGGTCGCCAGCTCGCTGCCATTTCTCCACCCCCGGACATCATTGGTCTGCAAGAGTGCTGGACCAAGCAAGACTACGAGTCAATTCGCGATACCCTCCACGAGAGAATCGGCCTGCAGTACAGCAAATTCTACCACAGTGGCATTTTCGGCGGCGGACTGGCCATCATCTCACGATGGCCCATCGAGGAAGCCAGCATGGTCCGTTACCCGCTGAACGGCCGGCCCACTGCCTTCTTTCGCGGAGACTGGTTCGTCGGCAAAGGCGTAGCCTGCGCGAGGATCCGATTCGGCAAAGGCAAAAAGGACGTTGCTGAAGTGTTTTGCACACATGTGAGTCCATCGCCACCACACCGCCAGTTACCCGATTTGGACACGAAGCTGATTTGACACGCACAGCTTCACGCCCCGTACGAAAGCGAGCCCAACGACTCCTACATCTGCCATCGTACTGCTCAGGCTTGGGAAATCACGAAGCTCATGCGTGGAGCCGCCGAGCGTGACCACTTGGTCATCGGCTTGGGCGACTTTAACATGATTCCCCTGTCGCTCGCTCACCGCCTGATCGAGGCACATTCTCCTGCTCGGGATGTCTGGCGGATTCATCACCCTGACTCTTCCATTGGTGCGGCCCGTGATGCGGTCGAGCAGGCACGTAGGCGACCGATGCCGAATGCGAAGTTCAACATCACGGAGAACGGAGCTACGTGTGACAGCTCGCTGAATACTTGGAGATGGAGCGAGGCAGACAGGAAGCGTCTGGAGAAGGGTCTTCCAGTGACGGTCGAGGACACGGTTGAGGATCCGCGTGCAAAGCGTCTGGATTACGTTTTCTTTTCTTGCGGTGAGAACAGTCCCTCAGCCAACAACGACACGGATTGGGTGCTCGACAAAGTGGATGTAGGCATGACACAGCGGCACCCCGAGCTGCGTTGCTCACTTAGCGATCACTTTTCGGTGGAAGTGACCATCAGGCGTGCTGGCGGCCCGTCGCCACGCTCGTCGACGGATCAATCCCTGTACACGGGGACATCCGCGCTGCCTGTTTCTACCTACGACGAGATCCTTGCCATGATTTACAAGTATACAGCTCGAGAGTACCGGCAGCGGCGCCTGCGGCTGGGGCATTTCGCCGGGCAGCTGCTTGTCGCCATCGGATGTCTCATCGCGGTTTGGTGGAGCCCCCGCAACTTCGTATCGTTTATCTTAATGCTAGTGAGCACGCTAGGTCTTGCCGCCGGGGTAATCGACGGGCTGATCGGCGGGCTCTTTGTCGGAAGCGAGCTGCGCGCGTTGCGAGAATTCGAATGGGAGATCAAGAACGCGAAGGCGGCGGCCGAGGGACGACCTGCGGGACTGACCAAGACACGGGAAGACGACGGTGAGCAGCACGAAGCTGAAGCTGGGGCCGAGGCGGGGGATGAGGAAGTGGATGAGCAGGGGGATGACACAGCCGACGGGGTATGAGCGAAGTTTCCAATTTTTTCCCGACCTTATTTCTCTCCCTCTCTCTCTCCGTTTTCCTGGAGATGGCCCCGACTTATGGAGATGGCTCCGGCACATGGAGCTGGCTCCGACTTCATTGATTCATGGGAGATGACGTTTTACCAACACTTGGCCTTGTTTTACCTACAGCTGGGACGACTGCACACGGGACGAGGCGCTGCTTTGCATGCAGCAGCTGCGACGCTTATGCCGCGACGGTTACGAGAGGGGTACAGGCGGTTCCGGCCACGACAACCGTCCTCGGAGGAGGCTGGACTCGGAGTGTAGTGGGTTGATCTCGCACAGCTACTTTAAGAGAAGGGGGATGCGAGGGGCAGGGACGGAGCTGGGGGAGGGAGCTTGGGCAGGGTGGCAAGATGGCAAGATGGCAAGGTGGTAGGGCAGCGTGATTGGCACCCAATGAGATGGGCACGGTAGACGCGGGCATGAGACAGCACCGATTGTGATGCGGGATATGCAGCAGTGATCAAGTGCCGCGATCGCAGTGTCGGGAGTAGAGTAAGAACCGGGCGAAAGGTCCGGGTAGCGTTGCGAGCCGTGCCGCTGATAGCGTCGAGGGCTGGCGCTGGCGGTTGCGGGTGCATATGTGTAGCGCATGTGGCGTCCGGGACTGGGAGGGGAGTTGTATTGTGTAGGTAGCGGGAGTAGTTCACCTGAGAGTGGTTTGCGCGCAAGATTGACTTCCCGCCCCGGGCCGCCCGTTACTAGCGCCGGCGGCCCACCACCGGCCGACCGTAGCGCGCCTCTTCATCCGCGTTTTATTTTTATGACCAGTTCCATGCATATTGCCTTTTAGATGGTGGAGATTAGATCGATGAAGTAGATTTGGATGGACATGTGAGAAGCACATCGCCTGCACCTGCACCTGCACCGGCACCACCTGCACCTGCACCGGCACCGGCTGCAGCCCGCGCCCCTGCTATTGCACGCACATGCAGCCTCGTATACGCCCGGCCAGATGCATTAGCCACCGGCAAGCCTGCGCCTGCCGCAACCCATAACCGCCGATCTTGACTGATCAAATGACAAGCTCCGAGCCACTTTTCCATCCTTCCAATACCGCGAGTAATGCGGCCACAGCTGATGTTCATCGCTTTGTCTCCTGCAAGTAAGCTCCTGGCTCCCTCTCCTCCTGACCACTGCATATGCCTGCAGCCGCGAGATAATGCTGTGTGAAGACTCCCTGACACATGACAGCCGCCACAGGTGCCACGCCAGATTCGCTTCCGCTGCTTCATGCTCGCCATGCTCCAGCACACACACTCTCTCACACACACTTCTCCATCCTGACGCGGCCGGCACCCCGCCGTCACTCCCGTCTCCCCGTCCGTCCCTTCCTCTTCCTCTCCCGTCCTCTACGCCTTTTCCTCCCAGCCCTCCTCCACCCATGGCCGCAGAGCATTCCCCAGATATAGCCCTTCTTTCCGTCTTCAGCCCCACTTCCGCGTCCAATCACAGAGCGGCCAGAGGGGAAAGATAGATCTCACCACGATGATCCCTTTCCGCGTAGAGAAAATTCTCACCAATAGAGACTCGTCGGCTCTCTGACGCTACCATCTTTTCCCGTCCCCTCTATTTGCTTTTTTCCCTTCCCTTCCCTTCTTCTCCGTTTTGCACGTCTCTTACTGCGCCGCGCCGCCCCGCGCCGTTGCGCACCCGCGCGCCGCTGCTGCCGCTGCTGCTGCTGACGCTCTGAACCGGGATGGGCCCCCGAAGTTGCATGCGTGATGAGGGTGTGCGTTGGCAAGGGAAGAAGCCGTTGATTGACAGGGCTCGAGGTCTGTGTTGTCTGGTAGAAGGGGGAAGGGAGCGACGGGGGTGGTGTGGGTGTGGGTGTGGGATCGGGTGTATGTGCTGCGGCACAGCCACCCGAACGGGATTGAGTGCCTTGTTCTTTTTCTTGCAATCACTCGCCCATCGCGGAGGGACTTCGCGAGAAGGAAGAAGAAAGAGTTTCCAACCGTTGGCTGTGGTTTTATCGTGCCGGATTTTGTATACTCACGATGCTCTTCGCCTTGTTGTCGTCTTCCGGCCAATTTTTTTGCGGGGAGTGGTAGTGTGTAGATGTACATACATGGTCTTGCGGATTACGCATACGCTGAGTGGCCCCTCTTTGGCCCCCTCCCCAACGCACATGTCCAATATTTTCCCAACGGTCGCGGGCGTGGTTGGATCCGGGGTTGGCCTTTGGGCATTACTCGCGGGCAATATTGTAGTTTTGCAAGGGGGAGGGTTTTCGTTGCTCGTCAACGGTCAATCCGATCCAGAGCAGGTTCTTTTCGGCGGCGGAGGCCGCGCCGGCGGGCGTTGTGGGTTGTGGCTGAGGATGTCGCGTACTCACATCGGCTGCCCGTCCTCCCCCTGTCCGCCGGGTCAGAAGCGACAGGCCATCAAACAAATAAATCAAACAATCCATCCGGGATCCCTTCCAACGTCAAAGGGCACCGAGAAAAAAAATAAAAAACTTCGACACGAATTCCCCACGCCCAACACGACAAGCGAAGGTTGATGGCTGCTGGCACGAGGGGAAACGGGATGGAAGATAAGAGAAGCCAAGGAAAATACAGATCTCGAAAAGAACGACCAACCTGTTGTTCCACAGAACAAGCCGTCCTGCACTGCCGTACGGGAAGGGGCCATTCAGGTCGTCGTCCGTCTGTGCGGACGAGTTCCAGGTCGACGGTAGCGCGGGCTAATGCAACCTCCCTCCCCCCCAGCTTAGCGTCCCTTTTTGCCTGTTCCCTTTCCTTCTCTTTTCTCTCTCTGACCTCTTTGCCTGTCGCCTTTTTTTCTTTCTTCCGGCGGGCGGGCGCTGCTCCCTCCCTCCCTGCCGCCAACCGGGCTTTCTCTTACTCTAGCTGCATCGTGCTCTACTGCAGCTTCGGAAATGCCACCCCTCTCTGTTATGTCGCCTTACCTTTGCTGTATGCGTTAAGCGTCCGCCTTGCTTTCAAAAAAAATTAAATAAATAAAAACCAGGGACGCAAAAGAGGCGCCCAGTAGCAGCTAGTGGCGGTGGAGGCGGGCGGCGGCGCCTGCAAGTCTGCCTACACCGCACCTCTCTTTCTCTCCCATGGTGGATTGGTGGGGACCTTGCTTCGCTGCCCGATCGGAGAAAGGCCCCTCTCTCTCTCCCCGCTACGAGCCTACGATATCGTGTTCACCTCCTCTCGATCTCCACCCGTCCCTTACCTGTTCGGATCGGAAACGTTGAACCTTCCCAAAGCAACCGACCTACATGTAGACGTAATGACGCTCTGTTCCTGGCCACAGTCGTGTGAGAAAAGCATCATTATATTGTGATTTTCGCCCGTTGCTTGCTTTGTTGCTTCCTGCGTTTATGCGTTGTCAGCCACCTCGGTTGCGGCGTACCTTACCTCCCTCCCGTCGCTGTGTCCCCCGTCGCCTTCGCTTGCGTTGCCCCGTGTTTCCAGGATGCGGCGTCGCTGCGTCGTCCATGGGCCATGGGCGGTCGTCGTTCGAAGATGCTCTGACTAGCTAAACAAGCCAGTGGGGGCCCGCATGGAACCAAAGCGCTCCCCTACCCACCCGCCCCTAAACAAAAACGGTCCGTGTGACACTCTTTAAAAGAATGACATGCAGTCTTGCTGACGTGCGTCTATACGAAGGGTGATCGGAGACACGTATGCGCGGGCTCGTGTCTCGTCCCGTTCATTCGTTCGTTCGGTCGCTCGGTCTAATCGGCCGGTCCATAGGTAGGGGGAGGGGGCCACGCTTTCGAGGGCAGTATGAGGCGTGGAATAAGTGATTGAGAGAGGGCGGGAGGAGAGTGCGCGCGCGCTGGCAGCCCAAGGCAGGGGGAGGAGAGCCTATTAGCCACCAGCTCGTTTGTACCCGCGCCTAGCTATTGTATAGCAGCCCACCGTCGTTTTTTTCTTTTCTTGGTGCTCTCACGCTCCACATGCGTGTCATATCCTCTGGGGGCAGAGAACTGAGAAACCTGGTGCCCGGGACACCGCCTGCGTCTGCATCAACCCGTGTTGCGTGCTACGTAGGCTCGACCGCTCTTTTTTCGCCTTTGTCCATGTTTTCCCTATTGCTGCTTCGGCGTCAGCCTCTTTGCGGAAAGAGAATGCGATCGTCTGCCGGCGGCGGCGCAGGTACCCAAAAGTGCGCGAATTACTGTGTAGCGGTGTCAAGTCCGATGGGAGGCAAGAAGCTCCACTGTGTGTAATGATGGACCGGCCGTCGTGAAGAGTGCAGTAGCGTGCACCGCGAGGCGGTCTGCGTCCAACTCTCAGCAAGAGCGGCAGCGCCTTGATGATGCTGACGCAGTGGCAACGCCGAGATCCAAGTACTCAAAGAAATGACCTGTGGCGGGGGGCAAGCTACAGGAGACAGACGGGCGGCTCACACGGCGTGGCGCGGGGTGTTCGCAAGACGTTGGCCAGGAGGTGGGGATACCAAATACACGTATAGTTTTTCTTTTCTCTCCATTTGATACGTAACCCTGATCCGAACACATGGACACATTTCCATTCCATCTTGCCAACCAGAAAATCACAAGGCATCCAAACACGTATGTAGCAGCAATCGCGGTAGCCAACCAGCCTCTTGCAGCTCAGCCACGCTCGTCTAATCGATAGGAGGTAGGGCCATCGGAACCAAATAAAGACCAGTCTGGCCCATGCCAGAGCTAAAAAGGAATATCGACCATTGCGGGAGGTAAATTAGTCGATTTTTTGCCACCCGTCCCCTGTGCCACACTTGGACCCTTTTTTATTTTTTCCCCCTCTTTCGTGATGATTGCTTCCCTTGTCGTGTCTTTGTCGGCCGTTTCGTGGAATTGGGATCAAACTGTGCCGTTTCACCTGGAATGTCGTCCCGTAGTCTCTGCTGCCTCCAATTGCTTTTGCCAGCCCCCGCCCATCCTCGCGCATCCTGCCCTCCCCCACACGCTGCCCACTGCCCACTGCCCACTGCCCACTCAGACGGGTACCTCCGCGCGGTTTTGCAGACCTGACGACCGTTGGCAAAAATCGGCCGGAATTTCGGTGCCTGGAAGCGTTGAAGTAGCCGCCGGTGAACGCCGAGGTGGCGTATCCGGTAACATGTGTGCCGGGGCGTGCGTAAGCCCACGCTTGGACCGGGGTCATGGTAGCAGGAATGCGTCGAATAGAGGCCGTCAGTACAGCGATCGAGGTGATGAGCCGGAGATGCCGGGGCTGGGTTATGTCCGTCCGAAAATTCTCCACGTGGATCCTAACGAGCCCTTGCATCTTGGTCGCCGATGACCCGCATTTGCCCATTTCGCCATCGAAAAAAAAAAGTCGAATGGCCAGCACAAGCGGCGGTGTCGACGGGGCGGAGGGGCTCCTCGTCCGGGCTGCCCCAGAAAAAGCCGGGCGCGTGAGAATCGCCTCTCAGGTGACGGGCGGAGAAAAGAAGCAAGAGACAGCAAACAAAGGAAGCGGGAACGTTTCTTTTCCAAGGAGACGGCGAAAAGAGACCCTGAGAGGAAAGTAGTGACGAAAATACTTAACACCGAAGTAAATGCCAAGACAGCGCTATCCGCCCAGAATATAGATCACAAAAATGACAATGATGCTGGTGAAAAGACGAGGCGCATGAAGGACGCGATTAGAATGGAAATGACGAAAAAGCAAAACAGGCCGAGAAGGAACCAGGCGCCACGCAACGATGCATGTTGAAGACGACGGCGAGGCGCGATCGTGAAGGCCACGACGGGGCCCGCGAGGGTACGTAGATCGGGTATATGTTGCTGAACATGATGGCGTGCATCAAAAAGAAACAGACAGATGGCCAACGGTTGCACGCGCCCCAGACTGCGGCAGGGCTGCCCCAGCAGGGCTTCCGGACGGGAGCGAAAGCGAGGCGAGGCGAGGCGGGGAACGCCACGGCAGCAGCCTCTGGACTGATCGTCTTCGCGTGCCCCTACCTCAGAAAAAGATAAGCATGGGCTTGGACAGCCTCAACGTCGCTCTCTTCCGATTGCAGAATTAGACTATGTCCCAAACGAGGCGTCCACCGACGCGGGATCCGACTTCTCGCCATTCAAGCACTTCAGCGTGTTCTCGAGAATCGCGACGTCCACGCGCAGCGTTGGCGAGATGGGCACCAGCCGCCGCAGGAACCTGATTGTGCGCTCGACAAGCGCGATGACGCGCGCGTGCGGGATGAGGTCGCGCATCCACGACTTGCGCACCGCCGCCAACACGAGGCAGTTGCCGAATTGTCTGCGCGTCCGCTACGTCAGCAACCCCCTGCAGGACTTCCAAGGGCTGGTACTTACGCGTGAGCGGTGCCGAAGATGTTGGTGACGATCAGCCGCTGGTTGGTGTTCTCGATGCCATCGAAGGCGATGGTGCTCTGGATGGCCGACTCGACGCAGCGCTTGCTCGCCATCATGACCTTGTGCCAACTTGCCTTGGAGAGCGAGTCCGACACCAGGTTGACCGACGGGTCAGGCGAGTCGTTTTCGTCGACGGGCGTGAAGCCGTACTGCTTCATCAGGAACGTCGGTGCCGGATTGGTGTGAATCGCCCAGTGAAGGATCGGCCTCGTGATGATGTACCGGGCACCGTAGTACTTGGCGCGCATGCGGGCCTTGTTAATATCATCAGACGGCTCGTCGGAATCGTCCCATCCCAGCCATGCCGGAAGCGTTTCCCTCCAGCCCTGAAGCTGTTCTTCCAGCATGTCGTCACGCAAAGCAGCCCAGAAATTCTTTTTTCGCCCTTCTGTGGCCCGTCAGCTGTGAACACTTCCTGGGGAAGATAAGGCATCCTACGTTTACTGTACAGAGCCAGATGGGTTCTGTTGAGGATCTTGCGGAGCTGGATCTGGGCCGAATAGTACAACCAGTTCATCTCCTCCGGCGGATCCAACGGTAGTTCTGGGTATATCTGGCTCGGTAGACCTATGCGTTCTTCGTCCTTTGAAATGCCGCTCGGCCTAAGGTGACTCATTTCCGCAAGGATATCACTAAAGAATTAGCATCTTACCCCGAGCCGTCCAAATAAAACCTTGAACCAACCTTTCAAGCTGCAAGCATGTCCAGTACAGGAACTTGATCAGGTTCGTTTTGCGCCTGTCGACGCCGCTGGACACGCCTGGGGCGACCTTTCTCAGATCCATACTATCCGAAACGTCGGGCTCTGGAGCATTGGGGAAAAGCGACTCCTTATCTCTGTTCTGGCGTCAGTATCGTACGCTGGCTTTCCTGAAGCGGGGATGCTTCTTACTTGTCGATGAGGACGCCGCAGACTCTGCACGCGTA